>JAJOZX010000679.1:1020000-1227500 GCA_023014485.1 Bathynomus jamesi
CAGTAGCGGGTGTTCTGTCGATTTACCTCACCATTTCCATAAAAAACAGCCTCGTCACTGAACAGAATGGTGGACGGGAAGTTGGCATCCCGAGCATAAGAAAAATATGAATTATGGTTTGTAGAAATAGAAAAATATGAATTTCTCCTATGATGCCGGACTTATGGGACACCCTGTATATATATTATATATGTATATGTATATATATGTGTGTGTGTTGTGTCGTGAAAATATTTTTTGTAATTATTATTTTATTTTGTTTCGCTGCGCTATTTTCACGCTTATTCCTTATTTTACACTGATTTTGGTATTTTATAAAGTGGTACGGCGGCCGGTTCTGAACAAACATGGAACCTGCAGCCGACATTTTTCGAACAGGGCGAGGAAGTGGGGAAAATGACGATGATTTATCATTATTTACCTGTTTATTTTTGAAGATAACGAACAAGAAGTGAGAAAGTGAGCGCGAATTTGTAATTTAACATTTAGATTGTGGAGAGAGCTTCTAGTTAACTTTAAACCACAATTACATCTTAACTAACAAAACACACTTTCTTGTAACTTACTGCGCCCGAGACTGACTTCTGGTATGCCTCCGGCCTTCATTGCATTTCGAATCTCTCTCCATGATGCCAACTAGTATTTATATTCAGACAATTACATTTTACATACGTTAATTTCATATAATTAAATCAGTTTATTAAGTTTCTTATTAAAATCAATACACGGCAGTGTGTGTGGGGGAAGGGCATGTCTTACCTACAGAATGTCAACGATTTTGAGGATACAAACAGAGCCAGTCTCGACACGACCTTGCGTATCCCCCACATTTGCTGTGTTACGGTGAATCGTTTTTATAAATGCTAACTTTTATCATAAAAACCAACCAAGTAAACGAAAAACCTTTATTCAGAAAAAGAATACAATTAACAAAGATTTACAATATTTTTCAATATTTTTTCTGTACAGTTTAGATATTTGATATGACATTAATATATTCACAGTATTCCAATCTGAATATGCCGTTGGAAGCATGGAAGCTTTTTAGGCAAAATTATTGGGATTCAGTTTATTTATTACAGAAGAGAAGTGAAAATTGCAAGTAATAATAATAATGAAAACTAGTTCAAAATTTACAAAAATAAATTAAATTAAATTATGTTTAATGAAAAAAATTTAGAATAAATTATGAAAATTATGGAAATTATGAAAATTATGAAATTTACCAAAATTGTTTATCATCTTCGCTTGATAATTAATAGTTCGCTATAAATTATCAAGGGATAATTCCCATTTTACAATTATAGTTAATTATAAAATGGGATCTTAATTAATATGGTAATAATGGCAGCAGTGAACTTATTCATCAGTAGGAACTAATGAAGAGCTTCTTTAGTGATTTGCGAAATATATTTATTGATGAAGCCTGTCTCATATTTATAGAAATTGCGTTCCATACATCTGCTCCTTTGAAAGCGAGTGTATTTCCTGCAGTTTCCATCGTATAGTTTGGTTTGTGTATAAAATCTCTAGGGAGTCTAGTGTTATAATTATGATGAATTTGATAGGGGGTGATTACCCTTTGAATGGGTGATGCATGTTGATTTTTATTGATAAGTCTGAACATATTGAGAGCAACATTGAATTTGTAGGATTAGTTTAGTTTTAAAATATTTAGCTATTTAAATAATAGGGGAATATGACTTTGTCTGTTATCATTATTTGAGAGGGTTCGCAGACATTTTTTTATGAATGACTTCTAACAGATGTTATATTTCTTTTAGCTACCCCCATGTTGTAATGCGATATAATATGGGTGGATGAAGGAATAATACAGAGTCAGAAGTGTGTTTTGAGGAAGTCTTTTTTAGTTTAAATAATATGAAGAGAAACCTTGATATTTGCATTTGATATAGTGTAAATAACTTTGAAATTTAGTTTTTCCTCGAAATTAAAGCCAACCACTTTAACTTCATTCACTCCTGCAAGTGTAGTATTCACAATTTTTATTTGGTAGTTTGTATTTATATGTTTTGTGGTAATAATCTTGTACAATATGATTTTGTCAGGTTCAGTAGAAGTCTATTAGCACAAATGCTCTAATTACCCGTTCTTTTCATTTATCAGAAGGTCTAAATTGTAATGAGAAGAATTTAATGTGGTTGAAGGATGAAAATCATTGACGTGAATTAGAAATAGTAATGATTCAAGAATACATCTTTGTGGAACCCCATATGTCTTGTCGAATAAATTATCTTTAATCTGATGATGATTTGTCAGATACGATTTGACCCAATCGAGGATATTCACTCTTATTCCGAATATGTAAAGTTTATTCAATAAGATTTCATAAAGTGTATCAGATATATTTGACAAATGGAGGAAGTCCAAGGAAGTGTATTTTTTGTTGTTTAGGTTCTGATTAACATTTCCTAATAGAATGTTTATGGTATCTTCCGTTGTATGCCCACCTTTAAATAAAAATTTTGTTTTATTTAAAATATCGTATTTCATTAAGAATTTAGAAAGTTTATTGAATACAAATTTTTAAAATATTTTACTTAAAATTAGCAATACGGAAATAGGGTGGATGGCGTGTTTGGGTTACAGAGCATAATGCTCTGGCTTCCTTTAGACTGTCAAGGAATATACTTAGTGATACTGAGTCATTCATTAGTTTACTGAAGAGGATTGCAATTTCAGTTTTGTGTTGATGTCAGAATCTTTATTTTTCGGACTTTTTATTGCAAAAGCGATATCGTTTGGTAGGATTGGATCAAAGGAAATTGAGTTTGGAGTGGGTTGTGGTATGTTCTCTATTGTCAGGAGTCAGTGTCAGTATTCGTAATCGAGGCTGCAGTATTGGAGCCGATATTTGCGAAGAAATTGTTTGTCTTTGGGGTATATACACCCTTGTGTTAGCGAGAACAAGGGATTTGTTTTCACCTCTTTTGCGTTAATTAAAACCTTCAGAGTGTTCAATAGCTTTTGGGGATTGGAATTTTGTTCCTTAATTTTCGAACAATAGCGATCTGTTTTCTCTCTTTTTTCTCTCTTTGAATGACTGCATTAAGTCTGCTACAGTAATTTTTGAATGTCTCTTCTGTAATATTATCAGTTTTCCATAATTTAAAGAGAGTACAGTATGTATGCGTTTAATACTAACAATGAGTGCTTAGGTGGTCCATTGGTTATTGTATTTAGTTTTAAATATTACTTTTGATTTAAGAGGAAAGCTCGTGTTGAATATATCCATTAATGTGCTTGAAAATCCTTGAAATTTTGTTCTAATGTTTGTTCAATGTCGTGTCAATGCGAGGAAATATAATTAAGGTTAAGCTAGGTTGGGTTACGCTAGATTAGCTAAGGTTAAATTAGGTTTGATTAGAATTATTAGGTTTTTAAATTGGGTGAGTGTCACGATACAGAATTGAATATATGAGAAATTGTGAAAGTATCGCGGTTCTATAGGAAGCCAAACGTGCGTGTGTGTGTGTGTGTGTGTGTGTGTGTGTGTGTGTGAGAGAGAGAGAGAGAGAGAGAGAGAGAGAGAGAGAGAGAGAGAGAGAGAGAGAGAGAGAGAGAGAGTCCAAGCATTTTCCGTCTCCGCGTCTATTACGGTTTTCTTTTATATGTACAGTATATATATATATATATATATATATACTCCATCTCCATTACTTTAATGAAGTTCTGTGGAAAGTTTAGTTTACTGTGTAATTAATTTCATAAGAATATTTGTTATATATTTCAGATTTTCACTTGCACTTTTAAATATTTGATCGCTTTTGGAACTAAAAGTTTTGCATTTAAAATCAGTTTTAATTACACATAACGATAAACATTGACTATAAACTGGAATTCTTTATTCAAATAATCGCCAAGAGATATTAATCCACATTAAAAAATAACGATAAATAAAACAAGAAAATAAATTTGTAGAATCTAAAGTAGCAACAGCAGCAACAGAAGCAGCGGATGCAACAGAAACAGCAGCAGGAGCAAAGGAAGAAGTAGAAACAGCAGCATGAGCGCACTGCACAAACAATAGCAGAAAGAAGCATCGTGTTAGGAGATGTATTGCGCAGAATATCAAAATGGTGAATGGAGATAACTCAGACCAATAGACGCGAGAATTTTCCTCACCTCCCTCCAACGAAGTGGGGGAGTCATCCCTTTAAGGAAATGGTAAAACAGTTTTGCTCATAGCGACGCCAAGCAACTGAAGGGGGGTAAGGTGACGAATAAACAACTTTTGCCTTACGTGAATTCTACAAGGAAACATTTTGGGCTCCCTACTATTTCTGATCTATATAAATGATTTTCACAACTCTCATAACGGGAAGGTCTTCCAATATGCGGATGATATCTCCCTAATATACTCATACAGTGATTTCATATCCCTTAACAAAATAGTAAATAGAGACATCGCAAGAGTATGTGACTAGCTGAAGGCCAACAAATTATCCTTAAATAAAAACAAAAACTTCCTGCTAATCACCAAAGAGAAATTAATAACAGACTTCAATATCATTGTCGACTTGCACTTGATATCGCGCGTCGCTGAAGGGAAATTATTACGAGTTGTGTTTGATGACAAACTATCCTTTCGTCAACATATTGAAAAATAGATCATAAACTATCGAAATTCTCGTTTATACTAACAAAATTATCTTTTCTTCCCACAAATACACTTAAAACACTATACTTATCGGTGCTACTGTAGTATGCGGTCTACCTACGATTCGGCGGTCTACCTACGATTCGGCGGTCTACCTTTTAATTATAGCTTCTTATCTTCTTATTATTTTATTATTAGGTTAATTGTACGCCCTTGACGATTGGTTAGGTTAAGTCGTGATATTTTCGTTAAAACTAACGAAAATATCACGACGTAACCTAACCAATCATCAAGGGCGTACTGTAGTATGCGATCTACCGTTAAGTATGCGGTAGTAGTATGTTTAACTTCTTTAATAATTCCTTAATTGTGTAAATTAAATTATGATTCCTTTCAATTCATTTTCAATTCCTTTTAAATATTTTGAACGGTAGACCGCATACTACAGTAGAAACTTAACTGTAGACCGCATACTACAGTAGAAACTTAACGGTAGACCGCATACTACAGTAGCACCTACTTATCTCTAGTTTATCCACATATCGCATACAATATTACCGCATATGGGCGTGCATATGATTACATCATCAACACTTTGATCATAAGCGAGAATAGAACTATTAGAAAAATAAACAAGACGGATTATTATGCTCATACATCGGAAATCTTCAAGCAACTGCGTATATTAAAATTTAAAGACATTTGAAATGCAGATGTGCTCCCTAATGTTTAGCATTACAAAACAATCTGCTCCGACCATATTAATCGAGAATATAATGAACAATCAGATACGTCACGAACACCAAACAAGGTATATGGAGAGTGAATATATATCAAAGGCAAGCTATACTCTTCAATGTAGTAGAAATTCTTACACTTGTTTAGTGGCGGAATTATGGGATACCGAATTAATTAAAAACAGTCAATGCTCTCTCATCTTTTATAGAGCGATTAAAACTTAATAAATTCCAAAGTTACTTAAGGCACTCTTTTTCTTTCTTCTTGCTAAAGTCTTTATTATCCTTCTTCTATAAACCTATCCTATCACTTTTCACCTCACCTCACATTTCGTTATTCTTTGTACTAAGCGTCTAATAAAAGTATATGTCCTAGTCTGTAAGTTCCCTTTAGTCTTTTAAGTATATTATCAAAATCTATCAAAATCTTGGGATCACCTGAAGGTCAGGGCCCCCCAACCTTCTTTAGTTAGCTTTATAAGGCTAACTAACAAAAATATCACGACCTAACCTAACCAATCGTCAAGGGCGTACAGTTGACCTAACGATTGATTAGGTTAGGTCGTGATATTTTCGTAGTTAGCCTTATAAGGTTAACTAAAGAAGGCTGGGGGGGGGGCCCTGATCTTCAGGTGATCCAAATCTTGTCATCATATGTACAGTATTATACAATATAATTATTATAATTACGAGTATATCCAATTAGTAGATTTTGGCCTGTAAAGCGTGCACGTTTGCTAAGGGCAGTTTACAACTGCCTTCAGCATCCGTATTTAAGAATGAAATTATACTCATCTATGAAAACTGTACCGTAAATATTTGTAAATAAATAAATAAAAAAAGTATAAGTTAAAAATCGCAACCAAATTGTTCACCTAGGTCCCATTGGATTTGCAACCGAATGGTTTTTGAGTTTGAGATTAATGTGTATACCCAATTAACATTTTATTGAATTAATAAAACTTCGTCTTTCACATGAGTATTTTTCATTTGATGTCTCTTTTTATAGACAAAAAGAAGGCTTCATTTGGGCTCTCTCCTTTCTGCCACTTTGAGTAAATTACTTATGGAGTTTTTTGAGCGTAAATTTCCCGATATAATTGACTCTTCAGTTGTTTGGTATCGCTACGTTGATGTGTTGTCCTGCCAAACAATCTAGATCCTCATTCGATTTTAAGCAAACTGAATGATATCTTGCCATCGATTAAATTTACGTTCGAAAAAGAAAATTCACAAATTTCTTTTCTGGATATTTCGGTTATTCGCTCAGCTCAGCTTATTCAATATCTTTAGGAAAAACACTCATTCAAACTCATATGTTCATTGGTTTTCCTCTCATTCTGTTTCCAGAAAGAGGGGTGTTTAAGTGACTTATTTCTCCGTGCCTTTAATATTTGTAGCCATCAGTTCATAAATAATGAGGTTAATTTTATGAAGGACGCTTTTACAAAGTTAGATTACCATCAGGCTTTTATAAATAAGGCTTTTCAACTCACCAAGAAGAAATTTTATAGTAATGCTCCTCAAAAATTTCCCAAGAACAAAAAAGTACTTTAGTTTTACCTACAGAATGTAATATGACAAAAGGATACTTGTCTAATTCTATGAATTTAGTTATCAAGATAAACTGTACAACCAAAAATGACCTTCTCAACAACAAGCTCGGATTTACCTCAGATAATGCTGGAGTTTATAAAGTTCCATGTAGAAATTGTCATGGAGTTTATATTGGGGAAACTAAAAATTTTGCTGACAGAAGCTATAAACATAAATACAGTCTTATAATCGGCGACCTCAATTCAACTTTGCATCAACATAGGACTAATTTTTATCATCTAATTAATATTAACAACTCGGCTCTTCATCTATGATACATATAAAATACACAAATAAGAGGAAACTGACGGAATCTTTTTTTACCTGAAAATATTAATAACTTCAATAATGACCTACAGATATACAAATCTACAGAAGCTAAGGCTAACAAAGACCCTAAGATCCACTCTAAGGTTAACCCGAGAGAAAGAAGAGAGTAGGGGGTTAAAAGAAGAGAATAAGAGGTTAAGTAAGTAGCAAAACCTATCATTCGTGGGTTAACATTCATTCAGAAAAAGAGAGAGAAAGATTCACCATCATCATCCGCTGGCCACTGCCGACAAGTCGGAAAAATAGTCGAAGAGAATAGGAAAGGGGTGAAAGATG
Organism: Bathynomus jamesi; assembly: GCA_023014485.1. Lineage (NCBI taxonomy): Eukaryota > Metazoa > Arthropoda > Malacostraca > Isopoda > Cirolanidae > Bathynomus > Bathynomus jamesi. The sequence goes on from JAJOZX010000679.1 coordinate 1,027,561, forward strand.
AAAAGAAGTAAAGTAAGAACGCTCACAAACCATGCAAACACAGTCTTAACTCAAACACTGTCATACCATGGAAACTACAGACATGTAACTTTTACATTGATCCTCTTTTAATTCAAATTTTGACCCGAGATATCCTTTTCAAATCTTTCTTACACCGTTTCCAACTGCCAGATGTATGAGGTTCATGTGCTGTTCTTTCACTGTATGTGCTTCATAATTTTAGTGTCTTTAAATTTTTAATTTTCTTTACTTTTGATTGGAAGTTTAACTCTGTATATATTGCTAAAAAGTATCGTTTGCTCCTATTTGGTGCTATCTTTTCCATCACTTTCTCCTCTCGGAAAATTACTCCTAATTTGTTGCAGGAGAGAGATTTTTTGGGGGGTTCAATTTAAGTTAGGTTACGCTACGTTAAGTTAAGTTAGGTTAACCTAACCTAATCTAAAACGACAAACTGGGTGTGTAAAAACCTGAGGTAGCATCAAGTAGTAGTAATTTGTTTTCGAAATTTTATTAAATTCTAACACAAGTGAAATTCGAAAAAGTAATCATTGTATACGGTAAAAAAAAGCGCAGTCCTAAGCTTCGCAATGGTCATTGGAATCCTCCCTTACCTTAACGCAAACGTAAGTGATTAGAAATTTGAAAAAATAAAAGACAACACGTGTAGAAGTTATATATATATATATGGGGGTGGGCTGAAAAGTAATGCCTCCACTCAAATAAATTTTAAACGGGTTGAAGGATTTTATCGAAACAAAAGCAGATATGTACCTTAGAGTTTATTCTTCAAAATCCATCCCGGTAAAACTTGGAGCTTTGACTACGAAACCAAATATTCACAGCGGCCTTAACTTCTTCGTCAGACTCGTAGCGATTTCAATGGAGATGTTCTTTAAGTTTAGGAAAGAGGTGAAAATCGCATGGTGCTAAATCGGGGCTATATGGTGGATGCGGCAAGACGGTGAATTGCAGATCATCAATTGCTTTTCGGGTTTGAACACTGGTGTGAGGCCGTGCGTTGTCATGGTGAACAATGACTGCGTTTTTGTGGGTGCGAACCCTTCTGATCCGTTTTTTTCAACTTCTTCAGAGTTTCAATATAACGTGCGGAGTTGATTGCTGTCCTCTTTCCGTAAAATGTCTTCGAGAACAACACCACTGATATCCCCAAAACCAGTCATCATCACTTTTCCAGCCGATATTTGAACTTTGAATTTTTTTGGTTGCGGTGAATTTTTATGCCGATATTCCATGGATTGCCGTATTTTCAGGGTCATAATGGTGGACCCACGTCTCATCTCCTGTCACACTGCTGTGCAGAAATTCATCTTCATTTTCGAAGCGCTGCAGATTTTCTTGTAAATGCGTAGTCTCTCAGTTTTCATCTCGGCAGTAAGCATGCGAGGCACCCATCTGGCGCAGACCTTACAGTAACCGAGAATACTGCTAATGTGCCCCACTCACTCTTTGGAGATATCGAGCATTGCAGCAATTTCATTTTGTTTAATGCGACGATTTTCACGAATCAGTTCGTCAACGTAATTCCAATGAGACTCGTCGGTTGCCGTTACAGTCCTTCCACATCGCGGTTTGTATCGCAAATCTTCTTGCCCTGCTTCTCCTTCTTTACACTGCCTCGCCCAACGTCAAACGGTACTCACATCAACACACTCTTTGCCGTACACATCATTCAAGTGGAGGCATTACTTTGAGCCCACCCTCGTGTGTATGTATATATATATATATATATATATATATATATATATATATATATATATACTGTGTGTGTGTATATATATTATATATATATATAATATATAAATATATATATTATATATATATATATATATATATATTGTTATATTGTGTGTGTGTGTGTGTGTTCAATTTGCGAATGTTATTAACCAAAAAATCGCAGTCCTTTCTTCAAATATTACAGAGGTCTATTATAATATAGACACCCATCGACCAGGGAAATACGCTGGGGGAGGGACCTTAGGCAGGAGAGAGGAAGTGCTGGAACTCCCGTTTTCTTCTCTCACTGTCCTTCTCAAATGATCTTTTTCCCGTGTCTCATCTATTCCTTGAGCAGTCCAATATGCTCTCAAACACGTGCTTCTTCCTCTATTCCTCACTACGTATACATTCATCTTATACATTACACATTCTTTCAAAATAAAAAAATATTAAGAAAAATATTTGTATTTTGGCTCTCTTCTTCTCTTCCTATTAGGGGGGGGGGGGCAGCATTTTTACGGGCATTCACCCTTGGCCCCTTATTCCTGTATAAAAAAATATATGCATTTATAATTTACAGTCTTAAATCGGTTGAAATCACGAGTTATACAAATCATATTTTGTAATATATTGTATTGTAATTGTATTGTATTGTAATATATTGTATTACGCTGTATGTATAATGTGTCTCATATATCTGTATTTTTATTATTTAAGATTGTACCATTTTTCATTTATAATAACAGAAATTAATTATTAATTATTATTAATTAATATTAATTAATATTATTTCATGACGTATTATTATTACTTCTTTTTTCCATTATTTCTAAGATTATCTCAATTTTCATTTGTAATTTAACAAAATTAATTAAATGTAACTTTTTTATTTATTTTCCATTATTTCTATTAATTTATTTTCTTAATTTATTTTGTAAAAATTTAAATGGATCAATAATTGTTGCCTGAAAAGTTCTCATTCATGCTTCCCAACGTCATATTCAGATAAGAATACTGCAATTAAACTATTTGTCACTAAAATAAAAAAGTTAAATGGTAGTGCCAACATTGTTTAAGCCTATACAGTATAGGTGTACAGTATACCTTATGTAATGTATACTTTCTGAATAAAGATTGTTTTGGCTTTTTGTTGTTGAGAAAGCAGCAACAACAACAGCAGAGAAACAGAAATAGAAGCTGCACCTTCTTTTGTTTTTGTTGAGAAAACAACAGCAGCAGAGAAACAGAAATAGAAGCTGCACCTTCTTTTGTTTTTGTTGAGAAAACAACAGCAGCAGAGAAACAGAAATAGAAGCTGCACCTTCTTTTGTTTTTGTTGAGAAAACAACAGCAGCAGAGAAACAGAAATAGAAGCTGCACCTTCTTTTGTTTTTGTTGAGAAAGCAACAGAAATAGAAGCTGCACCAGAAACAGTGACGTGACGTGATTTGGTTCCTCTGAAGGTCATTGCTGCATGAATAGAAAGACATGTCAAAATAACTTTTTTCCCAACTTCTCAATTCTTCATCTCAATTTCGATAGAAATTATATGAGCAATTTTTAATAATTTCTCGTCTTCTTTGAGAATCTAACAGTGCCATTCATTCAGTGACATTTAATCAGAATTTAGTGCCAAACCGTATTTGCTTTACATTTCTCACAGAATTTTTTTTCCACTTTTGTTTCATCACATTTTTTTACTTATTTCTGATAAATTACTGATGAATGATGGAGTGCAATTATCATTTTATTAACACTCGATTTTCACCAATATACCGTAGTTAACCTATTATTCCAACTAAAACGAGTTAATATATCATATTTGTTTCAGGGGGATCGAATCATGGGTCCCAAAAGCAAATTCAAGAAGGCGGAAAGAGTTTTCTAAAAGAAGATCGATAAAGAGTGGTTAAAAGAATTGAAGATAAAATATTTAATGAGAAACTTTCACCAATATCCAAAAAGATATTATAGAAAGTTTTTTATACTTTAATTAAAGTATCAATCTTTATAAGGGAATAAAATTATATCGTCTTCAAGAGAAGACTAGATGCCTGGCTCAGGACGGTACCAGCTGAGCCGTGTGTACCTGGCTATGTACGGTGGAGAGCGCAAGAAAGCAACTCGCTCCTCCACCAAGCCAGACTTAGAGGCGGGGCCACCAGCTTGACCTTCGTGTGAAGAGAGACCATCACATGGAACAGCAACGAGGTTAACGAAGTATATACTGTATATATACACCTTACCTTTAGATACTTTACGATGGTTTTGAACGACGGTTCAGGATCGACCTGCGATCGACCCTTCTGCAGCTCCCCAACTCAGTTGCAGAATTTGTTAGAGGAGGGAATTGGTTTTTCGCTCTCCTCTTGCCCTCGTTGCTAACCATGCATGGCTGATCAGGAACTTTGCGCAAGAACATGTCCAGCTGACTCTTGAAATTATTCAGGTTGGTGCCAAAAGAAATGAGGAACCTGGCGGTTCCTCATTTCTTTTGGCAGGTCATTAAAAAGTTTTGGGCCTCATATTCTGAAGGTATTTTCCATCCTCGTTTTCATGGTCTTCTCTCCCACCGCAGCTGGAACAGTACAAAATCTACCACTTCTCTCATTCCACTGTGTTTCTAAAAATGTTAACTCTTCATACTTCCACTTAAAATATGAATACATCGATAATTGAATAATATATATATATATATATATATATATATATATTATATATATATATATATATATATATATATATATAAACAAAGAATTTGTGTGGGTGTTTCTTCTTAGGCTAATTAAGGAATAGCATGGATATGGGTCCAAATTCTCACTTAATTTGTAATTTGTGCAATTTAGTAACAGCGGAAAACTTAGCGATTAGATGTGATTTCTGCCAACGATTAAACGACTTTAATTAACTGCATGAATTGTAATGATAGGGAAATAACTCTTGTCTCGAACGCGAAACACGTCGTGGGGATCAAATTTCTATGTGGCGCATGTACAGTGCTTACAATAAGTCTCGCGCCTCTGTCTCATCCCAAGCTAGTCTGTTAGGTATAAAATGGGCGGTCCTTATGGCAGCGGAGGTGTGTTCGGATTGGTGCACATAATTGCTCTAACCCCATCAATGACGTCCATTATTACGTCACTTCTGCTACATTTTAGTGCTTAAAATACAAATGATTAAGAAGCAGAATGACCAAGTTTCGGGATGTTGGGATGGTTATGGAGCAATCTTAGTCATCATAATATTAGCTGGGCATTACATTATACCGTCTCAATATATACTGTAGACTATAGAGAACGACTAATTCGGAAAATCCCAAATATGGCATGATACCTAAGTTATTTTGACGCAAGTCAAAATTATTTGCTCAAATGCAATGATTGATATTAAGTAATTGTTGGGAATTGTTGTCAATATTGTTGTTTGTGATACATATCCTACGTGAAGAATCTAATGATCAAATTCCTCAGTGAACCTCTGACGCGCTCGCATTTCGAGGAAGTCACGGTCGTCTCACTAATAGATAGTTTATCCATTGTTTTATGTGGTAACCTATTTCATCTTATGAAAGTCATTAGTCTAAAGCAAGACTGGTGGGCTGTGAATCAGAGAAATTTGCATTTGATTTGTTCATCGTAATTATTACGTAATATAGTATACTGTATATACTATTATATAAGAGTTTATTGGTAGCATATCGTATGACAATTCCCATAAACATGTGATGGCCTCGATGTTGCCAGTTTTTATTTTTTTCCTGAAACTATTACCTTCTCATAGTTTGTTTCAACAATGCATATATTATCATCTCCACGAGCGTAGACATTGCAAGAAAAGATTCTAACTAAGGATAAGTAAAGTTCTTTCATGGTCACAATATATACTTTTATAGATGTCAAACATAAAAATATAATAAAATTCTATATTAACATAAATATATATTCGATACACATTTACGTCATGGCTTTAACATCAGTATTTCCTATAGCTTCCTCCGGCATCAATAATTTCTTGCAATCGTTGCGGCATAGAAGAGGCCAGATTGTAGGGAATGTTTGGTGTTTGGCGTAAGCTCTCCCAACTATTCCTCGTGTGAGCTAAAAGTGCTTCAAATGTTCTTTCATTGCGTTGCTCCCATTCGTTAATCATTATTGCCCAAAGGTTTTCAATCGGATTCATATCAGGAGAACGTGGTGGCAGAATTAGATTAATAATCTCTGGCTCCCTTTCCTCCTCCCTTCGTAATTCCCCACCTAACCTCGTTTCCTTCGACATAGCAACGCTTACCTCCATCCTCATTCCACTTCCTTCATTAAACCTATTATCGCTTTTACTGTCCCTTCCTTCCATCCTTCAATGCCAGCGTTCCTAAACCTAGCACATAAATTATATAATATGGAATCTAACACCTTAGATCTCTACGCATTCATGTTACTTGAAGACGCCTGTGTCTTAGGGGAATCTAAGTGTTGACAGTGGGCTTGAGGGGTAGTCTATAGATTATTGAACGCTCCAACTATTTAAAAATGATTATTTATTACGCAGATCATATGGCATAATACACACATGAATTTAAGTATCTTACACTATAGGAATGGAATTGAATCCTACCAGAGTTAAAAAGTCGCAAAATATGATAGATTAGTTTGTATTAAGAGGTTACTAAGAGAAAAGGATTTGGGATAGAGCGGAAGGCAGAGAGTATATTTTCTCGAGTTTCGGTTATTATTAACGTTATATGGATACACTGCCATGCGGTGTGATCAGAGAGAGAGAGAGAGAGAGAGAGAGAGTTACAAGGAGTTACAAGGAGAAGTACCTCAAAAGGCCTTGCAGCCCATACCGAGGAGGTACCAATGGCAACGGGTGTCAGGGAAAATTTTCTACACACTCAAATAGTGTGCAGATTTGGTCTAACCTTTTCTTGAAATGATCCACAGAGGAACTATTCACAACTTCTGAAGGTAAACTGTTCCACGTGTCACAGATCTTATACTAAAGTAATTCCCACACACACTAGTCCTAAACCGTTTCAAATCCAACTTCCAACCATTGTTGCGAGTTGGGTTATCATTTAAACTAAACATGCTTCTAAAATCGACATCGTTGAACCCGCGTAAGAGCTTGAAAACCTCGATCAGTTGACCGCGCAGCCTCCGAGTTTCCAGCGAAAACAAGTTCAAGGCGCGTAACCGTCGATTGTAGCCCATATGCCTAACGGAAGGGATTAACTTTGTGGCCCTCGCCTGCACTCGCTCCAGCCTCTCAATAGCTTTCCTGAGGGTGGTCGACCAGAACTGCACAGCATACTCCAGGTGCGGCCGAACCAGGGAATCGTACAGAGAGAGCACAATCTCCTTGTTCCGAAACTGAAATTGCCTCCTGATATAACCGGAGAGAGAGAGAGAGAGAGAGAGAGAGAGAGAGAGAGAGACACACACACACACACACACACACACACACACACACACACACAGCTTTTAAATCAGACCTTTTAAATGGTTTTGGGTAAGGGCTTCACGTATGTTATTTTAGTCCAGGGTAGTTTATGTGGAGGTGTTAACGTAACTTGCACTTGGGACTGTTAATTGTAAGACAACTACCATAGCTGGAACTGAGACACGTTATCCCCTGCATAGTCTATATATGCATCTATATACAGTATGTCTCTATATATAAATAGATAGAGTGATCGATACAATGATAATGTGGACGTCATTGATGGGGTTAGAGCAATTATGTGCACCAATCCGAACACACCTCCGCTGCCATAAGGACCGCCCATTTTATACCTAACAGACTAGCTTGGGACAAGACAGAGGCGCGAGACTTATTGTAAGCACTGTACACAGACCGTAAATTCTTTCGCGGTCTTTAAAGAAATGGAGATAGCAGACTCGAAAGTTACAAAAAAGAATGAAATAATGGGGACACATGGTCCGAATGGTCCCAACGAAAAACAGGGTGGATGAGAGAGAAGACGAAATAACGATAACAGCATAATAACGAACAACAATTTAATAACAAATAACGATATAAACAATATAATACGGAAGGAAGACATAGATGAAAGGAAAGAAATAAGTAAAAGTTGCGAAGTAGACAAACAGTCCAACGAGCGAAATGATAAAAAGATAAATAATAACTAAAAACGTAGAAAATAAACAGCCAAAGAAAAATAATGATAATGCCAAAACTAAGAACTTGGAAAAATAAGAAAGAAAGCAGAAGCGTAGCAAATACCATATGCAAATACTACGCGAAAGGAAACTGCAGATATCGGGATGGGCAATGCATATATGCACATCCCACATTATGCAAAACGCATTACACAAGTGGATACTGCAAGTTTGATAAGAAATGCATGTTCCACCATCTTACGGTCTGCAACACTTATGAAAGATATGGGAGTTGCAAATACGAAAAAAAATGCCGATACCACCACCCTCAAAGGAACGCAACGAGGGAACAGAAAAAACGAACATCAAAGAAGAGTGGAATTTTTTAGACGCAGCCAACACATTTCAGCTGCTAAATACTCTCCAGCAATTACAAAACCAGCTGACAAATATAAATATAGAATCCGAGAGCCGGACAGAAGGTACGAACAAAGGCACTTCATGCGTTATCGGGACAACAGGTACCGACAAAGATAAAAAGAGGTAAATTCTCGGAGGACCACAAGGCAACGAAACCGGCACCCCCATTGGAAAACAAATCGGAACCACCTGTATGCGAAAAAGAAAGAGAAAAATAAAAATAATCCTAGCCAACATACAGGGCCTTAAATCAAACCATTCCACGAACAAAGTTGTATACCTGAAAGGACTCATGCAAGAAGCCGGAGCAGACTTTGCATGCCTCACGGAAACTCATCTAAAGGACTGCCAGGCGAACTGTGAAAATTGTGAGTCCTGTATTGACAAAAAAAAACAAATTGACAACTATAACATCCTCCGAGCCGACAGAACAGTGAGACGTAAAGGAGGATGTGCTATTTACACACGCGAAAGGCACATAGCAGAAATGGCTATAAGTACCTCAAACAACTACGTAGAATGTGTAGCAGCAAAAATGAAAAATTGGTACTAAACCCCCAAACACGCCAACCTCAAAATTTTCAGATTCCATTACAGAGGTAAGAAACTTGTAAAAGATCTACACTCTCCAACCCCAAATATTTTTCTCTGTGGTGATTTTAATTTCCCATTCATGAAATATAAAAGGATAGGAAAAAATATATGTATACACCAGGACAAGGGGGGCACACGAGAAGACCAGGAGCAGGTAAAAATGCTACTAGCTTTAGCTGATGAATTTATGTTAACGCAAGAAATAACAGAAAACACAAGAAAAAACAACTGCCTAGATTTGGTATTCACAAACAACAGTAATCTAATTGATAATGTAGAAATATCCCCAACTATGATATCAGACCACAACATCATTGAAATAACAACTAATATAAAGGCAACAGGAAAGGAAAGAACACGCACAACAGAAAGAAGCAAATTCGAAATTTTTAATTTTCACTCCAAAGCTATAAACTGGGAAGATGTGACATCCAGCATGGAAGTAATAGATTGGAAAACCATTTTCGAGGCCAAGACAACGGAAGGAGATGCTAATGACGTTAGAGGAGAAGACGTTAGAAATTGTGGAAAAACATGTCCCAAAGATACAACAAAGAGGAAAGAGAAGCAGGTTCGAAAGACAAAAGAGGGCATTGTTCCGAAAGAGAAAAAGAGTGACTGCAAAATTAAGTAATTGTAAAGATAACAACATCAGAAAAATATTAAATGATAAACTACAAAGTATCGATGTCGTCATACAGGAACTAATCGAGAAGCATACAGAAAAAGAAGACGCTATAGAAGCGATAAAGGTAACTCAAAGTACTTCTATAATTTCGCAAAAAGAAAGTCGAAAAACCATGCGACTATCGGACCTTTAAAAAATGAGAACAGTGATTTATCTGATGATCTAACAGAAGTATCTGAAATATTAAAGCTCAGTATGAATCATCTTTCAGTATCCAAAAACTGACAAATTGATATGCGATAGAAACGCGTTCTTTGAAGAAGAACCACAAGGGGAAAGTATAACGGATTTCGACTTTACGACGGATGATATTACACAAGCCATAGGGAAACTAAAAACACACTCAGCGGCAGGACCGGATAAATGGAATGCCACACTGATCAAAAACTGCAAGAATGCAATCGCTGAGCCCCTATACTGGATATGGAGACGATCATTAGACACGGGAGAAATACCGGGCATCCTGAAGAGCGCGAACATAGTCCCAATATATAAAGGAGGAGATCGATCCGAGGCCAAAAACTATAGGCCAGTGTCGCTTACATCTCATCTCACTAAAATATTTGAAAGAATAGTTAGACAGAAAATCTATGACTTTTTGGAAACTCAGAAAAAATTCAATGATAACCAACACGGGTTTCGGTCAGGCAGATCATGCCTATCACAACTAATGGAACACTACAACAACATTATTGATTCACTTGAAAGTAATGAAAACTATGATGTACTATACACAGACTTTGCTAAAGCGTTCGACAAGTGTGACCACGGAATCATAATACATAAACTGAAATATATGGGAATAACAGGAAAAGTAGGGAAATGGATATATAATTTCCTTAGTGAGCGGCGGCAAGTCGTTACAGTACAAGGAGTATCTTCATCAGAATCAGAGGTCCTCAGCTCAGTACCACAAGGAACAGTATTAGCTCCACTACTCTTCATAATCATGCTAACTGACATAGATGAGGACGTTACCAGAGACAGCACAGTAACATCCTTTGCGGATGACACAAAGATCAGTAGAAAAATAAGAAACCCAGAAGACATAGGATCTCTACAAACCGACATAAACAATCTACAAGTGGACGGAAGACAACAATATGAAGTTTAACACCGAGAAATTTCAGCTATTACGGTACGGAAAAAGAGAAGACCTAAAGTCATGGAATATTATACCCCAAATGGACAGGAAATTCAGAGAAATTCCAGAGCAAAAGATTTAGGGGTTGTAATGACAGATGATGCGAAATTTGAAACACAAAATAAGATAGCAGTAAACAGAGCAAAGAGAATAACGGGTCAGATATTGAGAACCTTTAAACGAAGGGATAGGAATGTAATGATTCCTCTACTGAAAACCCTGATAATACCCAAATTGGAATACTGCTCGGTCCTAACATCCCCATATAAAAAAGAAGACATTAGACAGCTGGAGGGGATCCAAAGAAGCTTCACAGCCAAGATCAATGGGTGCAAAGAACTAAATTACTGGGAAAGGTTACGAGAACTAGACCTATATTCACTGGAAAGGAGAAGAGAGAGATACACCATTATTTACACTTGGAAAATAATGGAGAAACTAGTCCCTAATCTTACTCTGAATCCCATAACTCCCCAAACAACGGTGGAAAGTAGAAGCGGTAGACTGTGTCGTATTCCCAAATTGAAGGCGAGACAGGGAACATCCTTAACCCTGAAAGAAAATAGTTTTGTAGTGAGAGGAACAAAACTGTTTAATCAGTTGCCCAAAGACCTAAGAAACACGAAGGGAGTTGCAGTGGAAATCTTCAAAAGAAGACTAGACGCCTGGCTCAGAACAATCCCCGATGAGCCGGGCGTACCTGGCTATGTGAGGTGGAGAGCGCAAGAATCCAACTCACTACTTCACCAGGCCAACTCGAGAGGAGGGGCGACAAGCTTGACATTCGCGAAATGAGAAATCATCGCGCGGAACCTTTGTAAGGTTTGGGATGCCTTTGTGCGTTAAATTTGAATTTAATGTATATACAATTATATAACTTCCCTGTAATTAGAGCAGAAATAAGCCGATTATATTAATGTAATGCGAAACGCACGAAAGGGATAATGTTTTAACAAGCCGTTTACTGTAATTGAGCGAAACGAGGGTATTATAGCAAGGATTTTTACTTACAGATATAACTCTACCAAAGGTAGAGAGAGAGAGAGACAGAGACAGAGAGACAGACAGACAGACAGACAGACAGACAGAGCTAGATATTAGCATGTCCCACTGACGCAATTAATTTTTTCTAAATGAGTTAAAAACTTTTGCGAATGTGTTTCCATTAAAGAGAAATTGCGAATTTGCTTCTATTTCCTTAAAATGAATTTTTAAAACGAGATATTTTGGACCTTTTTAATTAAATTATATTTATAGCGAGATTTGAGAATTGATTCGTCAGTGATTCGCTGAAGGCGAAATTGCATTCAGTTTGCGACGAGAAATTTGTTTCAATTAACGATAGCTTCAAGCTTATTTTTAACGTTATTTGACGTTTTTGTATAAAAGTCGTTTATTTACGGAGAAAACTCCCTTTTTCAAAAATGGATCATAATTGATCGATTTAGCTCTCTCGTAAACAATTGTACTTTAGATTAGAAAGTTAGGGTATGCGCAGGTCCAATCTTCGGTTATCATTAATTGGCACTCTGAATTGAAATGCCCCATGCCCAAATATACCAAATTAAGGGCATAAATAAAAGTTGAGACTAACTAGAAGAGCGTCATCGCGGGATTATCGACCAAGTACAAAATATTGTATTGTAATGAAACTTTCAGAACACTCAATAAACAGTGTGATCCATAAACATTTACTTAAGAAATAGTAATTACTTATAATTGTAAAATTAATTATAATAAATTTCATTAAATCGCCGTAAAACGTATCTTCAATTTTCCAAAAAAAAAATTTCACGCTGACCTTCAAATTAAAAAAATGTGCCCAAGTTTTCAATAAGTAGAATGGTACTACTCGAGTTCAAGGTCTTTTTCATAAAAGTTTACGATAAGGATAACGATAACGAAAATGTTTTAATTTAGTTTAACCTTCCTGTCAGTAAACCAAAAAATGGCTTAGCCTTGAAGTCCGTATTTTGTGCCTCCAATTTTATTCAAAATAAATTTATTATCCAACCCCAAATTTTTGTCCAGCATTTAAGAGAATTTTTCAGCTTTAGTTTTTATTCAATTCTCGTTCTTCAAAATATTTTATTCTTTTACTAGTAATATTTCCGGATAATAAAAAGTTTTAAATGAACGAAGCATCACTCGAGCCAACCAAAAGTTTTAATGGCCTGAGTATAATCTTATATATATATATATATATATATATATAAATAATTGCACATAAATTTATCAAGTTATAATAACTGCAAACTATAAAACTTTAACTCATTATATATATATATATTATTAGTGATGGATCGAGTGGTCGGTTTTTCACAACCGCGGTTGCGGTTGTGTTTGCGGTTGTCGAATTTTTTCCAACCGCGGTTGCGGTTGCGGTTATCATATACTAGGAAAAATGCGTAATTATTAACTGGATTTAGCCACTATAGTGCGATTTAGCCACACTTGGTACATAATATATACTAAATAGTATTTATTTAGTAAATACCTTATGTTGAACACAAGTTTTGCAATACACCGCTACCGCTATTTGTGTGTTGCAAAACTTGTGTTCAACATAAGGTATTTACTAAATAAATACTATTTAAATGAAGTATATGCTAAACTTATATAGCTATTATGAAAGAATAGGTCAAATTAATTAAAACCATATTTTGCACTAAGTGTGTTACCAGGATGAGGGACGAGGACCCATCGCACTGTTCATCCCACCTACCACTTTCCCCAGCCTCCACCCATTGGAAAGTTATGGATTATTATTCATTTGAAAAACTGATGTCAAACTTAATGACAGGCAGTGTGAATTTCAAGAATAATATTTTTGCTGCATTTTCACCTTACAACCGCAACCGCACTTATGGAACGGCGGTTGCGGTTACGGTTGCGGTTGTGAATTTTTGTGCGGTTGTAGTGCGGTTGCGGTTGCCGTTGCGGTTATTCGATCCATCACTAATATATATATATATTATATATATATATATATATATACTGTATATATATATATATATATATATTATATAGACACTGTGTATATATATATATATACACATATACTGTGTATATATATAAAACCCTTTTCTTTCTGTTTCGTGTTGTTTTTCTTTTTGAACACCCTGTAGTTTGATATTGTTGTCAAAATTTCTTTTTCCTTAACCAAAATAAATTTGAAGGATGTCAAAATTAATACCAATTGAACTTCTCAGCTGCCAATAAGACCTTTTTCGAAAGACATATTTTAACGTGAAGAGACATATACAATAAAGAGAAGATTCGTATAGCTTCTATTACTGTTTTGATCATAGGGAAACGTTTCGGTAGGTACTTACATACTGCACCACACTTCTTACCCTACATTGACGTAAGTATAACAACGCAAATGCAACTTCGTTTTGCATTTTGAGTCTACTTTGCACCTAAATTAAATTTTGATCTGCAGTGGAGTGATCATGTAAATTATATCGCGAAAAAGATTTTAAGGAGCGTTGCTATAACGTTTAAACTTAGAAATGTAGTCCCTAAACAAGTTTTATTGACTCTTTATCATACTCTTGTTCTTCCTTATATAACATACTGCACCCTTGTTTGGGGAAACTCCCCTAACAACGCATTAAATGGTATCTTTGTCAACTAAAAACGAGCAATAAGGTTATTATCTGATGCTGATTTCCTTGATCACTCTAATGCATTATTTAAAGAGCTAAACCTACTAAAGCTCAATGATGTAATCAAAGTGGCACATTTTATTTTTATTTACGAGTGTAAGAACAAAATCATTAATTTGCAATGGATAAATAGATATTTTGTAACTCATCAAGAAATCCACTCGTATCAGACCAGAAATAGATCAAAGCTTGTAATACCTCAATTTAGATTGTCTTCATCTCAAAAACTACCCATTTTCATTGAATTGAAACTATGGAATGACTTGCAAGCCGATATAAAAAATATTGTGAATGTAAATTTGTTTAAAACCAAGTTGAAATCCCGATTAATAAAGGCATACTAACAAAAATCTAGGATTAATGTCCACTAATATTGTTTAATATTGTCCATTAATATTGTTTAATATTGTAATACATGTTTTAACTATTAATAATACTTATTTACTAATTTAGTTATTTATTATTATTAATTTATAACAACTAGCTGCTTATTTTTAATAAGAGCCCAGTAAAGCCTAAAGCTTAAGGGCCAAATTAAATAAAATAATTAGTCGAGCTTCACAATTATTCATGTCATTGTAAATTGAAAAAAAGATTATTTATTTTATTATTATTAATAAAGGTTATTCTATTCTATATATTTTATTCACGGTTAAAAAGCGCCAAGTCGTCATAGACATACACATAGACGTGACGCTTTTTAACCCTGACACGCAGAAACATCTACAGATCTACAGAAGCTAAGGCTAACAAAGACCCTAAGATCCATTCTAAGGTTAGCCTGAGAGAAAGAAGAGAGTATGGGGTTAAAAAAAGAGAATAAGGGGTTAAGTAAGTAGCAAAACCTATCATTCGTGAGAGAGAAAGACTCACCATCATCATCCGCCGGCCACTGCCGACAAGTCGGAAAAATAGTCGAAGAGAATAGGAAAGGGGTGAAAGATGAAAAGAAGTATAATAAGAACGCTTACAAACCATACCAACACAGTCTTAACTCAAAGAAACACTGTCATCTCATGCAAACCACAGACATGCAAGTAAGAAAAAAGTATGAAGAGTATAACAAAAAGTGTGTTAGTTTACGCTACAAGCAACATCTAAGTTCGTGTTAGACTTTTTTTTTAATTATTTTTTTTAATAATATAAATTTAACGCTGGCATATCACACGCTGGCATGTCACAAGCTGGCATCAGTCGTCAACAGACTCAAACCTCGACTATCTCCCGTAGAGCTCCTGTTGCTAATTGTTTTATTATTTTAAACGATGTTAATATTTTTAAAATGCCTAGCTAAACGGTTTTTAAACATAATAACGCTGGTAGAGTTCACAACGGGCGCAGGGAAGATTATTCCATTTATCAATTACTTTAAATGTAAAAAAGTTTTTAGTGATGTTAGTAATGAAACGGCTACCACGTAATTAAAATCCGTTATTACGAGTACTGCTATTATCGGAAATGAACAATTTGTCAAAATTTACGTTATCGATTTTATTAACGATTTTGAAAACTTCAATAAGCTCCCCCCCCCCTTAATCTAGTTTCGAGTGAATGCAAGTCTAACTCTTTAATCCTATCTTCGTAAGACTTGTTGCGTAGTGAAAGAATTAGTTTTGTGGCGCGTAACTGAACCCTTTCCAACCTATCAATATCCTCTCGCAAATACGGGCACCAAAACTGGACGGCATATTCTAAGTTAGGCCTGACTAGGGACTTGTAAAGGGGCCTACATCTATGTCGTTAATGTAGATTACGAATAGCAATGGGCCTAACACTGAACCCTCAGGGACACCGCTACCTACATCCAGCCACCCCGATTCCCTACCATTAACAACGACCCTCTGTTTCCTGGCACGAAGCCACTCCTTTAACCAGTTAGCTACCCGACCGCGTATACCGTGTGCTTTAACCATCGCAATCAATCTTTTATGCGGAACTGTATCGAACGCTTTTTTAAAGTCTAAATAAATAACGTCAGCCGCTCTATGCCTATCGTATTCGCGCACTATTTCGTTATAAAACTCTAACAAATTTGTTAAACAAGATTTATGGCGTCGAAACCCATGCTAACTACTATTAATCAAAGAGCGACTTTCTGAGTGATCGACGATACGATCCCTAACTACGGATTCCAAAAGTTTACCGACAATTGACGTTAAGGTAATAGACCTATAATTGCTAGCTAATTAATATGCCTATAATTGCTAGCAAATAATAGACCTATAATTACTAGTAAAGATAATAGGCCTATAATTGCTAGCAAAGCTAATAGGCCTATAATTGCTAATGGGATGAAGTTACAGAAGTTAGAGGCAAACTGATCCAAAGGTCCAGTATTATAGGCCTATTTTATTTATAATAACAAATGGACGCAGCAACAAACTAACATTTAATGACAACTTGTCAGTGTTATGAAATATTTTTAATTTACAAATAGCTCATACAGGAAGTTTATTTTAATCTGTTTTCATACATAATGGAAACTAGTTATTTCGCAGAAATCTACAAATAACTGGAAAAAATAATACCCTCATAAATAATGTTTTTTAATAACCCACAAAATAAATAAGTATCTCTTTCTACTCTTCTCTCGTTTTAGCAGTGTGATTTTCTTTGTTTTTTTAGTTTAGAACAAATATTATTAAAACATGTTATAATTAATTAATTAGTATAAGTTTACAATGCTAGAACTTATCTCTTATATAAAAGAAGTGTAAATATATCTTAATTTACAATATTTAAAGGGTAACTATTTTAATTTTGTTTGTACAGTCTATAATACAACGCTATACCCTTTCGTGTGAATATCATTATAAAACTAAAGGAGGTCCTACGCGTTACTGGTGTACAGTGACCTAGCTTGTTGCAGATACATGACCAGATGCTTTTCACAAAAGAAAGTATGCAAGATGTAAACTCAAACTACAGTATTTAAAGAGTGACGCAACCGATTGTGAATGACTTTATTTATTTGCTGAAAATGATGTCGTAGCATTTGTTGACATGAACAAACTCTACGAATAATGTTATTGAAGACATAACTCGATGTTTTTCGACCAATGATCTTGAGTGATTTCTTGTAGTTTATCATGAGTGTGACGGATAGTTTTGTTGGTCACAGAAACTGAAGTCGGAAGGGAAAATATAAAAAAGCTGCGTAATGGGTTGCGCGATTTTTAGAACACCCTGTAGATAACGTTTACAACTACAATTTAATTGTGGTGATTAATTATTTATTAATTTTCATATACCTAAGAAATTTTCTCTCGGGTGTAATTACAAAATACAAATCCAGAAATTAACATCTTCACGACAGACATTCAGATATAATTAACATATTAAACTTCTCATTTCTATTCCTTATTACAATAACGATTTCACGAGAGAGTTCTACAAAACGCATTAATACAACACCTAAGTTAATATTTTAGCATTTAATCTTCAAAGAGATGAAAAATGACTGCTTTTTAGACACTTTCTTATATAAAATTGTATTTTTTTATGGTCACGGGAGATAATGCCGGCCATTTTATGTTCGTAAGTCATTAATATAGATTATGGCGTTTCATAGCAGAACAGATTTGCCTAAATTCCGTAGATTGAGTGAATACATTTCATGCTTGGTATCTCCTTTCCATATGTTTCAATTACCGAGGTAATTGAAGTAGCTACTCTCCAGCAAATGGAAGATCTGAAGATTATATATATATATATATATATATATATATATATATATATATATTATCTACGAGCATTTTACCATTTGTGAAGAAAGAATACGCTCACTAAGTGGATAAAGTGGATAAAAAGACTACTGAATTTATCCCTCGTACTAGCAGCCAAGGAGGTCATAAGACTGAGGGGACCTATATCTTTACGTTGCATCCGAACCACGGGTGACTACATCATCTAGACGCATCTAACGGTCCCCCATCCAGAGACAGGCTGGATCCAATGTCGCTCAACTTCGCTAATCTGTCGTAAAGCATTGTTGAGACATGGCCATGACGTAACCTTGACCCTAAATATAATAAGTTTCCTAATAATAATAATAATAATAATAATAAAAATAATAATAATAATTAATATCATGTAATAAAGAAGGTACAACAGTATCAATTTCACCTTCGAAAATCCCTCATTATTTCATGAAAAATACTTTTACATTTAAGAATTTTATTTTTACACTTTTTAAAGTCATCCTAAAAAATTTAACTGATCCCTTTTTAAATTATGTCCAATCAATACATACAGTATAACATTTTTTTTATATATATATATATATATATATATATATATATATCTTGTGTGTGTGTGTGTGTGTGTCTGTAGGGGATGATGAGGTCTGTTTTATGTTCACTTATATACTCCTAAATAGCAGGGTAACCTGTACCAAATTTAGTATACAAATTAAAGGAGAACCAGGGAAGGTTTTAGTAACACGGGGCCCCTCCCACCCAGTCCCCCAACCCTAAGTTGTATTTCGGGAGGCTTAATGTACGAAGTCTTTCCCAGTAGTTGAGTGCCTTGTAGCCATCAATTTTGAATGTGAAATTTCTTTGAATTTCTTCTAGTTTATTAGTTTCTTCTGTTTTATACAGGAACGTGAAGACAGCAGTATTCGAGCTCTGGTACGTGATCAGTGTTCGCAGCAGGAAAATTATTAGTTTCTTGTCGCTTCGTTTAAAGATTCTCAGTATCTGTTCCGTAATTCTTTTTGCCTTGTTTATCGCTATCTTAGTTTGTGCTTCAAATTTTGCATCATCGGTCATCATAACTCCCAAATCTTTTGCTTTCTTGCCCCTCTGAACTTCCTGTCAATCTGGGTCATGATATGTTATCTATCTTAGTTCCTCATTTCTTTCATATATCAAGAGCTGAAATGTTTCTGTGTTAAATTTTATGTTATTGCCTTCTGACCATCTGTACATATATACTGTTTGTGTCCGTCTGCATTTCTAATTTTTCTGCTGGTTTTTGTATCATCAGCAAAGGATGTTACAATATTGTTGTTGCCAGAAATACTACCCGAAATTAAAAATGAAGATTGAACGTCTTAAAGCACCGCAGGGCGCGGCTTCGAATAAATTTTTCCCGATTATAAGTTTTGGGTCATATTTACTTACAGGAATATGTCACTACATTTAAGGCAATAACAAAGAAATTCAAGAAATGGAAGAAACTTTTGCTATCATGAAACAGTCTAATAATACCTTACTAAAGGAAACATATTACGATATCATAAGAACCTGCGAAAGGGCTCGAGATAATTTCCAAATTAAATCAATAAGAATTAAATTATCAAAACCTTTTTTTTTTACGGAGCAAAAACACTAAATTTTAGGAATGTCATTTAACATATAAATAATATAAACGACATTTTCTTTTTCCTTATTATTTCGAGTTCCCAAACTCCAATTGATTAGAGAAGTATCTTGTTCTGTTCTGTATCTTAACCATTTCTTAAAAAGTATCTTGTATCTTTGATACAATAAGCTAGTTACTTCATTGTCTATGTCTGTTAGCATGATAATGAATAGGAGTGAGGCCAATAGTGTTCCTTATTGTAATGAGTTGCGTACTTCCGATTTTGATGATGATATACACTGGATATTAATAATTTGCCGACGTTCTTTGAGAAACTTACAGATCCATTTTCCCATTTTGCCCAATATTCCCACTCATTTCATTTTCATTTTATACCATGGCTACACTTGTCGAGTGCTTTAGCAAAATCCGTGTACATTACCTCGTAATTTATATTGCTTTCAAATGCATCTGTAATATTATTATAATGCTATATTCATTGTGATAGGCATGATCTTCCTGATCGGAATCCGTGATGGTTCTCAATGAATCTTTCCTGTGTCTCCAAAAATGTCATAGATTTTCTCTCCAACTATTCTTTCAAATAGTTTGATCAGTGACCGGTATATAGTTCTTTGCTTGAGATCTATCCCCTCCTTTTTATATATAGTGACACTATTTGCTCTTTTCACAATCCTCGGTATTTCCCTTGTGTCCAAGGAGCTACTCCATATCCGATATAGGGGTGTAGTTATTTCATTCTTACAGTTCCATGTGTCCGGAATTGCAGCTGAATGTGATTCCATTTTATTTTATTTAAGGAAAGGGCTATGGGCGAGCGCCAGCAAAAGTGACCCCTCCGTAGAAGAAGGAGAAAGCCAAAAACGAGGCCTCCACGGCTCAATGATGACATTTTTTTTTTTTTTTTAAATATAAATTTTAAAAAGATTGTATAGTGTGTAAGTGCATGTATGTGTAGTGAGGAATAGAGGGAGAAACGTGTGTTTGAGAGCACGCTGGACTGCACACAGGATAGATGAGACACGGAAAAAGATCAGCTGACGAGGACAATGACAGGAGAAACGGGAGTTTCAGTACTCCCTGTCTCCTTTCTAACATCCACCCTGGAGTACTTCCCTGGCCGATTGGTGTCTACTACAATCGCCTCCTAAATTTGTCCTATAGCTCTTACTATATCTTCTATGGTAAAATCAGAATCAGTTACACATTCTGTAATTTTTCTTCAAAGAAAGTATTTTTCTTAGGTGCCATTTTCTTACTTTTTGAGATACTGAAAACTGATTCGTACTAAGCTCTCAATATTTTGGACATTTCTTTCAAATCGTCGACTACTTTATTATTTTCTTTCTTTAAGTGCCCGATAACTGTTCTTATGTCACATTCCTGGTACTCTTGTTTGTGAGAACCTTTAAATGTATCTCTTTCAAGTACTCTCTTCAAGGACTGTATTAAGTTCCTGATATCAGTAATAACATCAGAGAATTTCGCAGTTGGAGTGTTCGAAGGTTTGTAGATGGCTATTAATAGCTCGTTTAGTTTTCAATTTTTATTGCTAAAAGTTTCACGTACCTGTTTGATTTACTTATCATTGTCTCTGTCATATGGCTCTCACGTATGGACATAGCAGACACCTTTTCGCCTTTCTGTTCTGTCAGCTCGTAGTACGGTATGTTATAAACATTGATTTCTATTTTCTTTGTTAATCTATGCAGTATTTACAGTTTTCACTGTCTCCTTGGCAGTCTTTAAGATGAGGCACGCGGTGTCATTTCTTATTTCATCCGTAAGCCCTTTCAGGTATGAAATGATGTTTAGCGAGTGGTTCAGTTTTAGCCCTTGAATATTTGCCAGAACTATAGTTACGTTTTCAGTTTTGCGTTGTCTCCTTGTGCCTTCCAAATTCGTTTACCTTTTGTGTTGCGTGTTTCGTGACCCTTTGGTCCTCCGAGAAAGATCCGTTTCCGTTTACCTGTTCTAGTAGCTTCTTGCCTGATAACGGTTCAGCTCCGAGGTTTTCTTCTATGTCGACTGCATGTGTTGTATGAGGTTATGAGACTTTGTAGCCGTATTTTGTCTGCAATGTCGAAAAAAAATGCTTCGTGGTTTGTATATATATATATACACATATATATATATATATATATATAATATATATATATACATATATATATATATATATATATATATATACACACGTGTGTGTGTGTGTGTATGTGTGTGTGTGTGTGTAAAGATTACTGGTCATGACTACAATTCTCGAAACTCTTCTCTTTTTCCGAGAAAAGAAGTCGTGAGCAATACGCAGTAACATTTATATGGAAAATACTCGAGGGGCCGTGAAAATGAAGTTGGAAAATACTCTCAGAATAAGAGGCCCACAGCTCCTTAACATGCTATAAAGGGACTGAGGAACGTTTAGCACACCATCCTAGCTACCTGCACATACCAACTGAAGGGTTCCCGTATAAAGTTCTTGATCAGCCATGCCATTGCTGTGAGTGCTGGATAAGAGTAGAAAGCTATTCTCTCCTTCAACAGATCGTCCAAAAGAGGCGGGATACTACATAGGGATCGAACATAGTTCGAACCTGAGCAGTTGTCCAAATTCCACTAAATTCAACTAAAATAAGGCAATGAATAAAATATGTTATTGCATTTCCTGGCTTTAGATTTACTGTACTTTCAAATATCTTTTAAAAACTCTACGGTAAACGAAACAATAATTTCATTACATACCCTTAAAATATCATGTAGTAAAATTAATTACATATCGTTGTTAACCCTTTCGAGTCCAGACGCGTTCTTTTATGTTGACTATAATAGTCTGCTGTTGATAGAAAATATCAATAACTTGAACACTAAATATTACCTTTAATTCCCTCATTCCCAGTCTCATTCCTTGTCTGCCAATGAGAATGCACAAAGCGAGAAATCCAGAATTGAAATAATCAGTTTCTTGATCTGAGAATGTTTCTCCAGCTAATATTTACTAACCTAACTGGATTTAACTTAACATAGCATTAGCCAAATCTAACCTAATCTAACCTGGACCAAAATGAAGTCGATTTGAGAACCGACGCCTTTGATAATTCTCATTCTCACTCTTAGGCCGGCCGCACGCAGGATCGTCTCGCGACTCACGACTTGGGTCGTGACTACTCAAGTCGTTTGTGATTTTACATTGACAGAATGGGAGCCCGATTCTGGGGAATCGCGTCGCGGTCGCTGCAGTGTGCGGGGCTTCTATTCTGTTAATGTAAAATCACACGCGACTTCGGTCGTGAGTCGTGAGTCGCAAGACGATCCTGTGTGCGGCCTCTCTTACACTTGGACGCGGAATGAAAATAGAATGATATTGAATTGAATAATACAAACAAACACTCGATGTTAAAAGGTTCAAAGAATAAGTTTGAAAATGGAAGTACATTAACCATTAACATTTAAGAATGTTAAATTGGATTATTAGTATAAGGAAATTATATTGTTTACTAGGTAATTTATCATACAATATATATATACATATATATATATATATATATACTGTATATATATTTCCTTTCAACCTTTCAGGTGTTCCTGCGATAATTATCTCATTTCACGAAGGTCAGGCGTGTTTCCCCTCCTCCTGAGTTGGCCTGGTGAAGTAGAGTTGGTTTCTTGCGTTCTCCATTTCGCATAGCAAGGTACCCCCGGCCCATCTAGTATTGTTCTGAGCAGGAAGTCTATTCTTCTTTTGAAGATTTCCACCACTACACCAGTCGTGTTCTGTATTTCCTTGGACTTGAACAGTCTCGGCCCTCTCACAGCAAAGATATTTCCTTCAGGGTTGAGGATGTTCCCTGTCTAGTCTTTTGTTTGGGAACTCGACACATTCTTCCTTTCCTACTTTTCGCCGTTGTTTGAGTGGTAATAAGATTCAAAATGAGATTAAGGACTAGTTCCTCCATTATTTTCCAAGTGTAAATAATGGCGTACCTCTCTCTTCTTCTTCTTTCCAGCGACTAAAAATTTAATTCAAGTAATCTTTCCCAGTAAGTTAGTTATTCGTATCCATTGATCTTGGCTGTGAAGCTTCCCTGAATCCCTTCTAAATCATGGGCGCAGCCGGACATTCAAAAAGAATACGCATTAGATTGTAAAACTCTAAAATAAATCAAACGTCACAAGAAACTGTATTAATACTATTTATTTATAAACAAATCCATAAATAATAAAATAAATACAGATAAATAAATTATTTATTTATAAACAAATTAATAAATAATAAAATAAATAGATAAATAAATTAATATTAACACAAATTAATGAAACGTAAAATACTAAAATTAATGTGAAATTTTAACAATAATTTTGGGATAACTATTAAAAAATTACTCGAATACAGTTTTAGGTATTGTGCAATTATCAATTATATAAAAAGCAATATGTAATAATTAATATTTATTAATTAATGAAGATCGAAGTTAATTGCAATATTTCATGTTCTCACAAATTATTATTAATGGTGTAATAAAACAAGTGACACTGACTTTGTCTTGGGATAAGGCACGCACCAACCGTTATTGTGAGAATGTTTTGATTACTAAAGTTATGGGTCAGTGGGGTACGCAGGATTTTCCAATGGTGGGGGGGGGGTGTCTAAATTTTATTTTTATTCTAAAGAAGTTATTTTTTGGTCCTTAATGAAGAAAAATGAAAATTAATGTTAAAAAAGCTGAAATAATATTTATTTGATTATTAACAAAAAATTTACTCATATTTTTATTTAGAATATAAAATCTTACTTCTTAAGGAGGGGTCCAGACCCGTGGAACCCACCTTGCGTACGCCACTGTTGTACGTATAAACACGTATGCATGTTCGAATAAAGTGGTCGAAGCGAGACACAGAGCTCCTCAGTTTTATAATATAAATAAGAAGGTATTAGTCGGTAACCTATCGCGAATTTTTGCTTTTAACTATACGCAGGTGCGTATAATGCGTATGTCTAGTTACACCACTGTTAAGATGACTAATATCCATTTTTTATATGAGGATTTTAAAACTCAACAATACTCTAACTTGGGTATGATCAGTATTTTCAACAGGGAATCATTATACAGGGTGATTCAAAAGTCAGGTTACATAGGGAAATACTGTATTATGTAATGATACAGGGGAATAGTCACATCACATGTTCGATATGGTCACCGTTAAAGGCAATGCACTTGTGCAGCCAGCTAGGAATATCACATCAATGCGTTCCTCCTTCGATAACATCTCATAACTCATTTACCTGCAAAGAAACAGAAAAGCCCTTTGTAACCTGACTTTTGAATCACCCTGTATTCCTATCCCTTCTTTAAAAGGTTCTCAGTATCTGTCTAGTTATTTCTTTATTGGCAAGTTCATTATAAAGTCAGCTTTTGTATTATCCATTATCATTAAAATGCTATGAATTCGAAAAACAAAAAAAACAAAAAAATAAAGAAACAATGAATTCTATTTTGAAATCTAAAAATGTCTTTAAAAAGAATTCTAAATGGTTAAAATAACGAAGTTGGAATTGAAATTCACACAAAAATAAGACTAAAATATTACGCATTGACGTAAACCATTTTTATTTACGTTTTCTTCCCTTTGATACATACAAAAAATTTATTTCACTATTTTTTAGTTAATTTCCAAAATATATACTAAAGAATATTTGCTTTTTTTTTTCTTTTTCTTTTCGCTCGTCTTTATTCGGATGTAATTCTACCAAAAAGTTTCGCAGTTTCAATTTTTTCGCTTTGTTTTCGCCCCTAGCATTGACCGTTTGGCCAAAATTTAGATACATTTATTTTGAAGTGACGCATCTTTATCGTCTTTTGCATTCAAATAACTTTTGACTCCGCATTTAAGCAAGTTTTGCGCTTTTATTTTGGGTAAACAACCCCCTATTTTGTTGGTTGGTTGGTTGTTTGCTTCTATTCCGGAATATGGCCTTGTCCTACGACCGACAGTATCATTTCGCTCTCCTCAAAGAATAGTAATGTCCTACGATATCGCGCCATGTATGTAAATTTATTCACTTTCTACGTCTTTGCGAACGGGAACCTATTTTAAGCTCACCAACAAAGACCTCGAAGACTCTCTATGCCCATAAAAGCGTGGTCAAGACCCGTAACTCTTTTATTCATCTGCCTCTTTCTTCTTTTATGTCAAAGAAGACGACATACTACACACTTTTACAAGGACTGTAACTCAGTTGTATACAGTACAAAGCAACTGTAAATAAGCTACATTAACATTAAAATTAACATTAACTTCCTCTAATCCAAACGTGGTGCAACACAATCGCAAAATAGACTGTAACTCTTTCTCTTAATTAGGATGAGCTTAAATACAGTGTGTATGTGTGTATATATATATATTAATTTAAATTAACTATATTTTTAAATTTACGGTATATCCTCATGTAATGGACTGAAATTAATGGATATTGGATTTATTTTATGAGGAACAGATGCCAACGAGGATCAATACATCACTTCATTTGCAATAATTAATTACAATACTTAGTAAATGGATTAAAAATTAAACAAAAATTTTCATGTAATGAAATTTAAGGTTTTGTGTTAATATCATCATCATTATCAGCTCATCATTATATTTATAATCATTATCATAGTTATTATGATGTATGGTGTCATATCAGCTCATCATTATATTTATAATCATTATCATAGTTATTATGATGTATGGTGTCATATGCATTTTTAAAAAAATATACCTTTGATAACCTTTGGTTAGCTTCCGCCAAAATTGTTCATTCTGACGAAGGTCAAGTTATTCACTCAACCTTAAATGTACAGTTGAACGTGGAATCCGAACCACGCCCCACCAGGAGCCCAGCGTCTCCATCACTAGGCCACCCAGAGTACCCATTTATCTACCAACCACTTTCATTATTGTGTGTAAGGGTGAACAGCTGGGTTTTGCTGCGCGCAGGCTGCCGTCACCGGGTCTCGAACCCGTGGCCGATGGATTCGTAGTCAGCGACGCTAACCACTACACCACCATTTTTATTTTTATTTATTTATTTATTTATCTATTTATTTATTTATTTATATACAGGGTGTCTCAGAATAATGCGTACACAGTTTAGTTACAGATAGCACAAACATAGTATGGGTATTATTGATGTTTACTGTATTAAGAAGAAAGCACGAAAGGTAATTTACAATATGACATAGCACAAGTGTTCAAAATAGTCTCCATTTTCATCCAAGTACGCCTCACATCTAGAAACAATAGAACAATACATATATTCCTATGTATCAGGTGAAATTGTAGCGCAGGCTTCGAGAATGGTATTCAACGGGTCCACCGCGCACTATCCAGCGTCCAGGCAATCTGCCACCCAAAAACGTTCGCCCCCAAAAATGTATACACACTTAAATCATTGGTAACACCATAACGCATATACTGACAGTATATATTTTTTGTTTCGGTAAAAAGCCAACAGATGGCACTCCGCAATGATATCAGGCGTGCTTGGATAAAAATGGAGACTATTTTGATCATTTGTGCTAGTTCATATTCTAAATAAATACCAATAATACCCATACTATAGTACTATCTGCAACTAAGGTGTGTATAAATTTTGTGATATATATACACAGTGTGTGTGTGTGTGTGTGTGTGTGTGTGTGTGAAGGAAATATGACCTTAATCCACACATACTGTCCATTCGCACTTGAATTTCGTTTTAATTCTGACCTTGACTCCAGAAAACCATTGCGGTCTTTTGCAGTAAAAGTACTTTTGTTTTCCTGGACATGAAATGAAAATGAAAATGAAAAGGTTTATTGGCAGACTATAGTCCATATGACAAATATTATTAATACAATGGCAGTTCATATACTAAGGATAGAAATATATACAATTGATTAGAAATAATACTGCACTGTCGAAGTTAAGTGGAGCTACAGACAGACCTTTTCGTACCAAGAAGTCCATAGCTTAGAGGATAAATGGCAGGACTCATGGATAGCTTGGATGATCGGGTTGTTTGATTTTTTAATTCTTTGCATTAGACTGTATTGAGCACGTCTTGTTACCTCCGGGAAGCAGCTCGGGACATTGCGGGTAGCAAACATTTGCGAAGCTGAGCATCTCGGGGGGGGTAATTTATGTAAGTCTAAAAGACCTGTTGTACAGCAAATTTAGGGTTCTGCCAGAACGCAAATTAATCGCAAATTGGACGCAAATTAATTTTTATTATAGTTTACTGACAATAAATCGTTTAATTCAACTTATAAATGTAATTTTCATTATGGGGTTACGTAGATACTTGACACTAATCTCTGTATGTGCGGTCCCACACTGGCCTCCTTGGGTCACCCTTTCAGTGCTGTAGGGTATTCACCAAATAAGACAACTAAATGGTCTGTCGTTAATAAGAGCAAAATGAGGGTAAAGCGTTGAAGGGTTAAATTTGAAACCCACGATCAAACTGACCAAATTTTGAAACCCACGGTCAAACTGACCAAAATGATGAAACTGATCAAAATGATCAAACTGACCAAAATGATCAAACTCTAAAACAAATTCACTTTTCAGTCAAACTCTTAATACATTTAAATACTTGAGCTCTAAAGTTAAAAAATTATGACCCACTTAATGATGAAAAAGAATAATATGTGTGTGTGTGTGTGTGTGCGTGCGTGCGCTTGCTTGCGTAAATTAAGGAGAGAGAAGAGTATTTTACCCACTTTATTTTCTATTTAATTATTTACTTGACTTAAATTTTTAATTCAGAAAAAAGAAACAAACCTTGAAATAAGAGAAAATATTTACATTTAAAAACAATTCAAAATAAAATTGAAAATAAAAGAGTCTCTTCAATATCCGAATCGATTTCCGTTTTCTTTCATTACAACAAATGAGTGAATGAAAAACAAATCTTACTAACACACACACACACAAACACACACACACACTTGCGCATCTGTGCATGATTGAGGTACCGACCATTTTAAATCGAACCGAGAAGGGTATGATGAGTGCTCCTAACGCAACTGACGGCTCGATTGGTGTTTTCTGTTAGTAAATAGTGAGGTACTCGCTAATCTAGTGTAACCTAACCTAACCTAATAGGATAAACATAGCTTTCTTCCTACAATAAAATTTTTTCCAGTTTTTTATACAAATTTTCTAATATTCCGAGGTAGCAAAAGTATTACCTTACAAAAAGAATTACCCCACTACAGCTGTGAATTATCATATACTTGACCTCACTTATGCCAGGTTGCCTACACACACACACACACACACACATAATAGTTTTCTTGCGATATAAACATAGCTGAACACACACACACACACACACACATACACCTGTATAAGTAAAATGAGTAACTCTATTAGACTTACACACTGTTTACGTCTAGCAGCCATTAACTAATTAATATATTATTTTAAATTTTTTTTTATTTTTAACTGTTTTGTTTTGCGCATTTTTGGAAACTGTTTACAGTTTAGCGAGTAAAGCAAACATTTTCCATCAAATTAGGTTTTTAATTATTAATATAAACACCCAGGAATGTCTGTCAGTCTGTCACGCTCGAAAAGAGAAGATTCTTGATATATATATATATGGGCGATATTTGTATTTTAATATGGGCGATATTTGTATTTTAATGCATTAGAAAAAGGCGTAATGAATTCTACTTTTAATTATAATTTTAAAAAGTCTATCTATAATAATAAAAGGACGCCCCTGTGTGTGTGGTCAACTGTACGCCCTTGACAATTGGTTAGGTTAAGTCGTGATATTTTCGTTAGCGTTAACGAAAATATCACGACTTAACCTAACCAATCGTCAAGGGCGTACAATTAACCTAACCGGGCATTCAATTAACCTAACTAATAACAGTCTTCGAACTACAAAAAATATTCCACCGTAGCGTCGGCTGGAATATTTTTGCCACCCGCACGAAGGGCGGGTTCTCCGCTAGTTTAAAATAATGAGCTAAAAACCTTTAATACTCAAACCAACAACTTCTGATCTACTTGACATGAAATTGAAGTTATTTTGGGTTACATTAGTTTATTAGTTTAGGTTGGGTTACGCTAGGTTAGGTTAAGTAAGTTTTTTAGAATGTTGATGTTATGTTTTATCGGCAAAATAGGCATAGGTTCTTAAAACCGATATTGCGTTACTCCGTTATTTTCCCGCGGTACGATATCAAACTTCCGTTATTTTCTCGCGATACGATATCAAACTTCCGTTATTTTCCCGCGATACGATATCAAACTTCCGTTATTTTCCCGCGATACGATATCAAACTTCCGTTATTTTCTCGCGATACGATATCAAACTTCCGTTATTTTCCCGCGATACGATATCAAACTTCCGTTATTTTCCCGCGATACGATATCAAACTTCCGTTATTTTCTCGCGATACGATATCAAACTTCCGTTATTTTCCCGCGATACGATATCAAACTTCCGTTATTTTCCCGCGATACGATATCAAACTTCCGTTATTTTCCCGCGATACGATATCAAACTTCCGTTATTTTCACGCGATACGATATCAAACTTCCGTTATTTTCTCGCGATACGATATCAAACTTCCGTTATTTTCCCGCGATACGATATCAAACTTCCGTTATTTTCCCGCGATACGATAGCAAACTTCCGTTATTTTCCCGCGATACGATATCAAACTTCCGTTATTTTCCCGCGATACGATATTAAACTTCCGTTATTTTCCCGCGATACGATATCAAACTTCCGTTATTTTCCCGCGATACGATATCAAACTTCCGTTATTTTCCCGCGATACGATATCAAACTTCCGTTATTTTCCCGCGATACGATATCAAACTTCCGTTATTTTCCCGCGATACGATATCAAACTTCCGTTATTTTCCCGCGATACGATATCAAACTTCCGTTATTTTCACGCGATACGATATCAAACTTCCGTTATTTTCTCGCGATACGATATCAAACTTCGGTTATTTTCCCGCGATACGATATCAAACTTCCGTTATTTTCCCGCGATACGATAGCAAACTTCCGTTATTTTCCCGCGATACGATATCAAACTTCCGTTATTTTCCCGCGATACGATATTAAACTTCCGTTATTTTCCCGCGATACGATATCAAACTTCCGTTATTTTCCCGCGATACGATATCAAACTTCCGTTATTTTCACGCGATACGATATCAAACTTCCGTTATTTTCACGCGATACGATATCAAACTTCCGTTATTTTCACGCGATACGATATCAAACTTCCGTTATTTTCCCGCGATACGATATCAAACTTCCGTTATTTTCCCGCGATACGATATCAAACTTCCGTTATTTTCACGCGATACGATATCAAACTTCCGTTATTTTCTCGCGATACGATATCAAACTTCCGTTATTTTCTCGCGATACGATATCAAACTTCCGTTATTTTCCCGCGATACGATATCAAACTTCCGTTATTTTCCCGCGATACGATATCAAACTTCCGTTATTTTCCCGCGATACGATATCAAACTTCGGTTATTTTCCCGCGATACGATATCAAACTTCCGTTATTTTCCCGCGATACGATATCAAACTTCCGTTATTTTCCCGCGATACGATATCAAACTTCCGTTATTTTCCCACGATACGATATCAAACTTCCGTTATTTTCCCGCGATACGATATCAAACTTCCGTTATTTTCCCGCGATACGATATCAAACTTCCGTTATTTTCCCGCGATACGATATCAAACTTCCGTTATTTTCCCGCGATACGATATCAAACTTCCGTTATTTTCCCGCGATACGATATCAAACTTCCGTTATTTTCCCGCGATACGATATCAAACTTCCGTTATTTTCCCGTGATACGATATCAAACTTCCGTCATTTGTAAAATGTTTTTAGAAATAAAATCAGTTATTCGCTGTTGTTACAGAGAGCTAAATTTTAATTTTATTAATTTTTTTTTTAATATAAAATCTTCAAATCACGATTTGTAAAATGTCAAAACTGTAAAAAACTTTATTTTTAATTAATTAGATTTCCGATGACTGAACTCAAAGACATTTTATTTGGAAAAAAACAACAGTAGCAGCATTTTCCAATGGAGAACTTCTGCTTAGTTTTTGCTTGAGTAACTAATGTCAAAATTGTAACTGAAGTTTTGTGGAATCTTAAATGATAAAAACATTCAGATTTTATTTACTGTTACAGTACGTATTCTAACCAGATATTCAAGCAGTAAAATAGTGGTGAGTTAAGTGGTGAGATCGGTGAGTCAAAAATAATGCTCCAATTACGTATTATATTCAATGATATATCTAAGAAAGGAGTTAAAATCGGTTGATTGGCTGATTCGCTTAACATTTCTCAGCGAACAGAGTGGCGACAAGCTATGCATATACGTGCTATTCATCAAATTTTATAGTCTGAATAGTTTAAACAAGAGTTATCCCAAACTATTTTTTTAAAAATGTAAAAGGAACGCGGGTGACAACCATAACTTTTCTGGTTCACTCATCGTCTGTACCTATACTGCGCTCTTATTTTTCGGGGGCAGTCTCATTAAACACAACCAAAATTAATAATAATGAATAAAAACAAATTATAACTAAAAAACGCCCAACTTACGGGCCACCCAACGAAGCAATGCGTATTTTTTTAAGTAAATACTTGGCAATATTACACTTTACACAGCAAAAATTGGAATAAAATTTTCCTGAAAATGGCGCTGAGAAAAATTTTATTCAAATTTTATTTCCTATAAAATCCCTTTTGAAAAGCAATATTTTTTAACTGCTGGTGAGAAGTTCCAGTTATTTGATCCTTCACTCAAATAAAGTTTCGAGAGTCTTGTAAAAGTTCCCCCACAACACCGATGAGTGTCATAACTGGAGTTCGAAAATGAACCAGAAGTAAAATTAAATAATCCACAATTGACTACACTAAGACTAATATATCAGCAATGATAAAATAATTTTAACTTCATTTATGGGTTCGTCTATGTAATATACAGGGTGTTCAAAAAGAAACGCAACCCGAAACAGAAAGGAAAGGGCTAGGTTACAATGATATATGCATTCTCCAATGGGTTGCGTTTCTTTTGAACACCTTGTATATTACATAGACGAACCCATAAATGAAGTTAAAATTATTTTATCATTGCTGATATATTGGAGAATGCATATATCATTGTAACCTAGCCCTTTCCTTTCTGTTTCGGGTTGCGTTTCTTTTTGAACACCCTCTATTTCCGCCAATTACTGCTATGAACTCTTGAAGATGTACAACAGGCAAAGGTGGACAGACTTCCAGTGAAACGCACATTCTACTCGCTACTTAATGGGATGTTCTCGTAAAGGATACAACTTAAAAATAGCTGAAAAAGGAAGGAAACACAACGAATACAAATAGGAAGACAGTATGGATCACCTAAAGATCAGGGCCCCCAGCTTTCTTTAGTTAGCTTTATAAGGCTAACTAACGAAAATATCACGATCTAATCTAACCAATCGTCAAGGGCGTACAGTTGACCTAACGATTGGTTAGGTCGTGATATTTTCGTTAATTAGCCTTATAAGGATAACTAGAGAATGCTAGGGGCCCTGATCTTCAGGTGATCCGAAAGTATTTCCTGTAAATTATTATTATTATTATTATTATTATTACCCAGTAGCAATAATTTAAACTCCAAATCAAAATTAATAGGAATTATATGAAAATATGAGAGCCACGTTGCAATGTTGCAAGATTGCAATGTACTCAATTAAAATACTATTTCTTTTACCATCTCGTTGTACAAAACAATGATTAAGACATTGCTTTTATGAAATATTGAACGAATACACCATAAATAATTAATATGTTAATATATGTGTTAATATATGTTATATATGTTAATATATGTTAACATATATGATAAAATATCTCTTTATTCCATATTATAACACCATATAAATATTTTAAGACTTAGGTCTAGTAATACGTATGCGATCATATAGTTCAATCGGTCAGTTCCGATAATAAAAGCATTAATTCCAGTTCCAACTCTCCTCAAATAAGAAGTCCTGATAAAAGTATTCGATTCCGATTCCGGCCAAAAAACATGGATTCTCAAGTTGCAACAACCAGCTCATATATATATATATATATATATATATATATATATATATATATATATATATATATATATATATATGCACTAGAATCACAAAATAACACGTGACCTTATTAATAAGCAAACAACCACAAGGAAAAGGAAACACAAAGTCCGAGCGCTTTCGTGATATATTCACATTATCAAGGAAGAACAGAAAAGCGCTCGGACTTTGTGTTTCCTTTTCCTTGTGGTTGTTTGCTTATATATATATATATATATATATATATATATATATATATATATATAATATATATACCTTTTAACGTTTCAAATGTTCCGTGGACGATTCCTCATTTCACGAAGGTCAAGCTTATCGCCCCTCTTCTCGAGTTTGCCTGGTGAAGTAGAGAGTTGGTTTTTGTGCTCTCCATTTCACATAGCCAAGTACGCCCGGCTCAGCTGGGATTGCTCTGAGCCAGGCGTCTAATCTTCTTTTGAAGATATCCACCGCAACACCACTCGTGTTCCTTAGTTCCTTGGGCAGCTGGTTAAGCGTTTTTATATATGCAGTATGCACAAAAAAGACAGAAGTTGTGTGTGTTAGTCGAGAAAGGGAATGGTTTAATGCGAAGGATATGGAATTGAGAGGAGAAATATTGAAACAGGTAGAGGAATTTATATATCTGAGAATCGTATTCACAGAGGATGGACGGTGCTTTAAGGATATCGAGAGGAGAATGGTAGGAGCTGCGGCAGCGTATAATGCACTGACGTGTAAGTTGTGGAGAAGGAGAGAGATTAGTACTAGGATAAAGATGAGAGTGTTTAACGCAGTGGTGCTTTCGGTCTTGCTGTATGGAGCGACGGCGTGGACACTGACGCGGACGGATGAGGGGAGGCTGAATGCATTTGAGATGAGGTTGTTGAGGAGAATGGAAGGTGTGAGATGGGATGACTTTGTCAGGAATGATGTTATAAGGAGGAGGCTAAATCAGATTCCAGGTGAGTGTGAGGTTGAGAGGGAGGAGGTTGGCGTTGTATGGACATTTGAAAAAGATAGGGGAGGAAAGAATACCAGCAGGAATCTAGAGAGCAGAGATGAGTGGCAGGAGGCCGGTCGGTAGGCCGAGAACACGGTGGAGGGGAATACCGGACAGAGATCCCGAGTGGATTGGTGTGGAGAGAGAGGAAGCATGGGAGCTGGTACAAGACCGCGGCACATAGCGAAAAACAGTGTCGGCCTCATGTCGCTGGCCAGCGACGGGGAGCCAGTAAGCAGTAAGTAAGTAAGTATGCACCTAATTCCGAAACGTCTGTATGATAACACTGACTGATGTTCTGCGTTTTAAAAATTTCATGAAAAGAAAATATTGTTCAAAGGCAGCAATAATAGCACAAGAGCACAAGCGCTCATCTTCTATCATTTGTCTCATACTTTCCGGTGTGTCTAATTACATCCGCTGCTTAATCATTAGTGTCGCTAAAACTCGTAAATACTATATTGAAAGAGTATACGATAGCATCACTCTTATTGGTAAGTACAAATGTAGCGTACAATGTACATTCTACACCTACCTAGCATGATTGCTTAGCTTTTTTTGCGTCTTTTTTTGTGACTTGATCACTGTTATAGCTCCTTATAAAATGACCAAAGGTTTTGACGTTATAAAAACCTAAACCGTGTTATTAATAAAAAATGTGGGGGATGGAAAACCTATAATTTTTTTAATAGACATCCGCATCCATCCACATCCGCGGATACGTAAAATCTGCCATCCTTTACATCACTAATATATATGCGTGTGTGTGTTTATGTATTTTGTAGAAGTGTGGAAGTTATAGTGTAAATTAAGTAAAAAAATCTTAAAAATTGTATTTTACATTTGGTGAAAAGGTAAAAGATATCAAATCCTTTTCGTGTTCACCATTTAATTTACGTTATTTACACTTTGACGAAAATCGCATTTGGAAATCTCAACAAATATTTTCTCTTTCTTTCTCTTTGATCAAGACAAAAATAAAGGAGGAAGTGAAATTAGTAAAGAAAAGCGAAGAAAACAGTTTGTCTTTTATATTATTTTCAACTTTGACTTTACAATATTTTAAAAACCTGTTATATATATATATATATATATATATATATATATATATATATATATATGTGTGTATAGATTAACATTGCTGACTACGAATCCACTGGACCCGGGTTTGAAACCCGGTGACGGCAAGCAGGGTGCAACAAAACCCAGCTGTTCATCCTTCCACACAATAAAAAAAAAATTGGTTGGTAGATAAGTGGGTACCCTGGTTAGCCTTGTGGTTAAGACGCTGGGCTGCTGATCGAGAGGTCGTGAGATCGAGTCCGGGCGAGAACTTTGTAATTTCTGACTGCCCGTGGTGGGGCGTGGTTCGGATTCATCTAACGCGTAGTGACAAGCTTGACCTTCATCAGAATGAACAAATCGGGCGGGAGCAAAGCCAAGGTTATATATATATATATATGGGAGTAATGGGGGTGGGGGTTAATGGGGAGGGGGTAATGGGGGAGAGGGGTTATGCAACAAGGGGGTTGGAGTTAATTATTAAAGTGGACTTGTTTAATTATTAACGTTTTTTATTAATATATGTTAGATATTAAAAGTTAAAAATACGAATATATTTATATTCCAATTTTAAAATTTTATAATGAACATTTTTAATCTGAAAATGTTAGAAAGCTAATTGGCAGCTGCACTCGATACTGTGGAAAAATTTATATTTTTACACCTTAGAAAGTTAGAGTCCATTATGTGCATAGTGCGACGCTTTAAGGATTATGGACCAGTTAATGCCCACAAAAAAATACCCACTTTTCCACGAACTTAATTCTGATTGAGAAAAGCATAGAAACCAACATCAAGTGACCCATCTCTACTGACAAATCCTTTTCAAAATCTACTAAACTGTACATTTTGAGAGAGAGAGAGAGAGAGAGAGAGAGAGAGAGAGAGAGAGAGAGAGAGAGAGAGAGTTTCTCAATAAGTGCGTAAACTCATGCGAAAAGGAGGAAGTGACACAGCTGAAACTGTATCCAAGATGTCCACAATATTCAGTTAAAAAATATTTTCCTTTCTTTGTTAATCCATATTAAATTGTACTTCATTTTAAAAGTTAATATAATTAAAAAAATTTATTTTAAGTATTTGTTACTTAACATTTTTATTGTCGGTCGCGAGGGACTAAAAAGTTAACTATTTTTAAACTTTTTTATATTTTCACATGATATTTTTTAGGTTTTAATTTAAGTCTATTTTATATCTACTCGTTTTGGTATATCTATTAGTCATATTTTAAGAAAATTAATTATTAAAAAAAATTCTGCTTAACATTAACAATTTTTAGGTATTAAAAGCAAAATCACTTTCGGGGTTCAAATCTAAGTAATTCCGATTCTAGAATCGAATTTTTAGCTGGAATTGGAATTGGGAAAAAAAAAAACAGGATTCGCGGCTTTTGCGCATGAGTGTGGAAATGGAAGTGGAATTGATTCTAGAAGGGCCGACATTGCAATGCCCAGTTTCAAACCTTTAAACCTGAGAATATTACGTTTATTTACTCGTTCCAGACGCGGTTCGAACCCGCATGATGTCGTAGGGTAGGAGGACTTAAAAGTGTTTACTTTTCACTCGTCTAGAAATAAAGCAGACTTTTCGTTCGATAAGGGAGAAATTTCTACATTTGTTTTAATACAGACACTGTAAACCCCTTCTTCTTTCTTCCCTAGGAAATTTCTCAGGGCGCCATCTGCTGCTGATAAAATGCATCACACGTATCTAATAGTCATGGATGAAGCAAAATTGAGAATAACGAAATGACTTTCTTTATTCTCTGTTTCGCCTTTCTCAACAAATAACTAACGAATCAACACAACTTTTGGTTCTTTTGCATTATCCTCCCAACACTAATTTTTTTATATAATGTTGGTTTGGTTTTGGTTATGGTACTTTATTTTCCTTCCATTATAAAAAAAATTAGTTTTGGGATTAGGTTAGGTTAGGTTAAGTCTGATTAGGTTAGGTTAGGTTAGGTTAAAAACAGCCCGCCGCAAGTGTTTTGCTAACGTACTTTATTTTCCTTCCATTATAAAAAAAATTAGTGTTGGGAGGATAATGCAAAAGTACCCAACTTTTCAACTAGAAAGGCAATTTAGTTCACATTTCAAAATTGAAATCGGTTATATTAAGGAAAGAATAGGAAAAAGAGGTTATTTGAGGACTATCACAAACATTTAGGTGAATATTGAAGGAGTAATCATATTATATACAGTATATGTATGAGTGTTGTAAAGGCGTAAGTGATTGTTGATGTGTATATATGCATGTATCATTCTTGCATGCATAGGCAATTTTCATTTGGAATTGATTCCAAAATAGATTGAAAAGCTATACTAAGAGAATACCAACTTACATTCCAAATTCAAATTAATTCTCATTCTGAATTCGAATTCTGATTCCAGCTCAAATTCCATCTCCAACAAACATTTAAACCTCATTCCAGTTTTACTAAAGATAAAATTCAAGATCACAACTGAATTTTGAATATCAGAATTCGTATAAAAATGTGAGAATATTCAAATGATATCGCAAATGTTTATCAGTTTATTAATTTTACACATTTTTTACCTTGGGATTCATTATCAATTTTATCTGAAAGTATTTTAAATAATTTATTAAAAGAGGCGTTTCCTTAATCTGGATTTCACCTAGGCCTATGCGTACATTGAATTATAAAATAGTGATTACTTCCCACTCATTGTTGCTTCAATTTCCATCCGCGGTCTGCAAGCGCGAATGTTCGAAGTGGGAATTCCATATTTGAGAAAGGAGTTTTTTTGAGTTGAGAACAGGTAAAAAAAAAAAAAGAACATAACGCAATAGCAGAATCGAGGGTTTTTTTTATATGAAAAAATCTAACTTAAAGTAATATTTTCGTAACTTAAGCTTCTTAGTTAAAATTGGAACTTCATCTACAGTAACTTTACCAGAAGTTTAATTTACCCATAAAAAATTTTTGTAATTCAAATGGTTGATTTTTGTAAATGTTAATTTGAAAACTTAAAGGTATGACTGAACTATAAGAACGGGATCACCTGAAGATCAAGGCCCCCAGCCTTCTTTAGTTAGCTTTATAAGGCGTACTAACGAAAATATCACGACCTAACCTAACCAATCGTCAAGGGCGTACAGTTGACCTAACGATTGGTTAGGTTAGGTTATGATATTTTCGTTAACTAAAGAAGGCTGGGGGTGTCTTTCTTTCATTGATCCTTTATTAAGTTTATTTCTTCCTACTCAAGATTTAAAATACTGTCCAAATGCGAAGGCGACATTGGTGCTTACGTATTATCGGAACTACCAAACTGTTTATTATGTATTTTTGCTCTCGTCATTTTCGTTTAAACTAACGGAAAAAATCACAACTTAACCTAACCAATCATCAAGGGCGTATAGGTGACCTAACCGGGCATTCAGTTGACCTAACCTGGCATTCAGTTGACCTAACCGGGCATTTTCATACAAGACGAAGGAACTGAATGATGCGGGTTTCGAACATTTCAAGGTCAATCATAAGTACAACTTCATTGACCCCGACACGGGAGCACACACACAACGCATTGAGGATTTGGGGGTCAGCGAAATGGAGGAATAAGAAGCACCGTGGGACTGCCCGCCCTCACTTGGAGTCGTATCTAGTGGAGTTTATTTGGCGTCAAAATCTCGGAGGACGGGACTCTTTCAGTGCCATACTGGAAACAATTAAGGAATATTGGCCACCTGAAATTGATTATTGAGTGTTTATCATACTTATCTTATGTATATCATATCATATCATATCATATTATATTATATTATATTATCCACAATGAATAAAATCGCTTAAAACGGAAAATGTGTTTTTCGTAGGTAGTCCCGATAATATTAAATGAAGACAAAGCATTGGATGTTTTTATCAATTACGGCGTTATTCTCTCAACCTTAACTTGCCCGAAATGTGATAGTGAGTGCCTAATACGAAAAGATAAGAAGATATTTAGGTGAAATAACCAATATTAACCTGTTAGGTTAATTGAATGCCCGGTTAGGTCAACTGAATGCCCAGTTATGTCAACTGAATGCTCGGTTAGGTCAACTGAATACCTGGTTAGGTCAACTGTACGCCCTTGATGATTGGTTAGGTTAAGTTGTGATATTTTCGTTAGTTTAAACGAAAATGACGTTTGGTAGTCCCGATAATATGTAAGTACCGCGACATTTTGGGAAATGAAGGACTCGCACCGACTTTGGTGCTATTAAACTAATTTAAACATATGACATGACGTCACCATAGGTGGACAAAAGTGAAGGTAATTTTTAAAAATTTATTTTCCATGCATTTGAAATTAATGTTAGCGAAAATGCCAGTTTGTGCTGTTGCAACCTGCAACAGTTACACTAGAAAAGTAAAAAGAAGATACGAGTAAATTTGTAGTCTTAAAATGTAAAAGAAAGGAAAGAAAATGTGATTAGTCAATGTATACCCAAAATAATTTTATAGACCTCTTGTGTGTTCTGAACGTGTGCTTCCTTACGACTATATTTGGGCCTTAAAAGTGAATAGCTTACTACTATTACTGGGACTGCGTCGTGGCCAGTGTCAAAACACCGCTTCCCGTTGATCAGCGAAATTAAGCGACATTGAGTCGGATAGTAGTTAGATGGGAGACCGTCCTCTGCTTTTAGAGTATGTAGTGACCCGTGGTTTGGACCCCACGTAAAAGCTGTAGGTCCCCTCCTTTACTTGACTTAAGATGTTGCGAAAGAGGTTAAACAACTCCATCATTACATTGGGCTACTACCAAGAAAATAATGAAAAATAATGCACTCTCTACATCTCATTTACCCATATCACCTAATAAAATGTAGGGCCTATGATAAGTTGATATAAGACTTAGAAAAACCAGCAGATCAACAAATTCACGAAAGAAAGCAACCATAAAAATTTTGTCTTTTTCATACATTTTTGTGGAATGAAGAAAATCAAGTTGGTCAATAAATTTAGAAAAGAATGTAGCCATCAACATTTTTAGCTACGCATCGGGAGTCATGACAGGTAAACAAAACGTGGCCAAGTTGTATTTCAAATTTAACTGTTTCGTGAGCTTCGAGTAAAATCTGTGAAGTTGCATTTAAAATTTAAATGATTCGTGAGCTAATTGTAAATGCTAAATAAACTCTAACTCGCTCGAAATTTTCTTTAAATAATTTTGGAACTTTTACCAACAATGTAATGTTTCATGATGCAGTGTTTCTTGAATAAAAGAAAAGAAATTGGTTTGAAATTTTGTCGTTTTGAATAATATTACTGTATGTTCGTCCGCAACAAATTGGATACAAAGTAGGCCATTGGGAATTTTTACATTCACGTCGTATTCTTCTTTGTCAAGAATAAAACATGTTTCCTAAACAATATTCTGGATTATAATACAACACATATTACTGTAAATGACTGTACGATAAATTTGTATCACCCGAAGGGTAATGACAGTCTTCCACAGGAACTAGCAAAAATATCCCGTAAGACGGATGGTTTTTTTTTTTTTTCCATTAAAAAAAAAATTTCAGAAATTTTTAAGTTAGTAAAAAATTAACATTTGTATACGACAGAGGAGAGTGGAGAAGACGAACCAAAAACGGCGACCCCATGTAAAGCTGGGATAATAAGCTGCGGAAGAAGAAGTAAAAATTAACATTTACTTTAATCTCACGAGGCATTTAGATTTTTAAATGCAGCTTCATAAAATTTTAAACCAGTGGTTTCAGAAGTGAAGCTCAAAAGTTTGATGGTTGTGTTCCTTTCTAGATTAATTGATGAACTGCGCTTTCTGCATTTCACATAAACACATGAAACTTTGTAGAAGCGTAGAGGAACTAAGTTAATCCGTGAACGTCGTTAATAGTAAGAAATCGCAATTTTCATTGAACGAAGACGGTGTTCAATGAAAATCACACCTGTGGTCTTCAGACGACAGTTATTAATTTCTTAATAATGAAATGGTGTAATGAAATGGTTGACCACCAATAAACTCTTACTAAATACCAGTAAAACAAAACTTCATGATTTTTACTAATAAAAGAAATGTATATCTTGATGAGCTTAATGTTAATGAAGTCGCTATAAAGGAGTGTACTGTAACAAAATTTCTTGGTGTAAAGCTAGAGAAGAATTTGCAGTGGAGCGATCATGTAAATTATATCGCGAAAAATATTTCAAGGAGTGTTGCTATAATGTTTAAACTTAGAAATGTAGTCCCTAAACAGGTTTTATTGACTCTTTATCATACTCTTGTTCTTCCTCATATAACGTACTGCACCCTTCTTTGGGGAAACTTCGCTAACAATGCATTAAATGGTATCTTTGTCTTCCAAAACCGAGCAATAAGGTTATTATCTGATGCTAATTTCCTTGATCACTCTAGTGCATTATTTAAAGAGCTAAACCTACTAAAGCTCAATGATATAACCAAACTGGCAAATTTTATTTTTATTTACGAGTGTAAGAACAAAATCATTAATTTACAATGGGTAAATAGATATTTTGTAACTCATCAAGAAATCCACTCGTATCAGACCAGAAACAGATCAAAGCTTGTTATAACTCAATTTAGATTGTCTTCATCTTAAAAACTACCCATTTTCATTGGATTGAAACTATGGAATGACTTAAATGCCGATATAAAAAATATTGCGAATGTAAATTTGTTTAAAACCAAATTGAAATCCCGATTAATAATGGCATACTAACAAAAATCTAGGATTAATGTCCATTACTATTGTTTACTAATTATTAATTTCTCGTGTGTAATCTAGTATTAAAAACACATTTCTTGGGATTGTTCAGTTCTTATCTCTCATGTATAATAGGCCTATTGGTTTCTTTGTATGGTATTGGTGTAGTGCCTTCAATGGTGACCTTGCATTTGTCACGTCAGTAGTGATAATTTAAGATTAATACATGCTTTAACTATTAATAATACTTATTTACTCATTTATTTATTTATTATTAATTAATAACAACTAGCTGTTTATTTTTAATAAGAGCCCAGTAAAGCCTAAAGCTTAAGGGCCAAATTAAATAAAATAAATAGTCGAGCTTCACAATTATTCATGTCATTGTAAATTGTAAAAACAAATGTAATTATTTTATTATTAATAAAGGTTTTTCAATTATTCAATTCAATTCTTAATTAATCATTATTTATCACGTCCTTCGCAAAGATTAAGTACTTTTGCTTCTTATCAAAACTCTTTAACTTGTCCGGATCCAGATACTGTCGGGAAAAAGAAGTTTCCTTCCCTCGCACATAATTTCAGCAATAAAAGAAGAAAAGCATTTGAAAACAGTGCTTCATTCTTGCTCATTCTTATCTCCCGACATTATGTCTTACTTCTCTGTAATGGTTTTTAGGCTTCTCCGCGAATTATGGGGAAAGCCGAAATTTCAAATGGGGCTATTTTGAAAAGAACCATGAAAATTATGAGAAATACAGTAGAACGACTCACTGAGAAACTGCGAGAGGGAAAAAGGAGTTTTGTGTATACAAAAAAACCAAATGTTTGTATTGTTTCCCTAATGACCTATGTTCCTTTCAGTTTACTTTTGTTTACTTTTAAATACATAACTTGCTAGTTTTGAATTTTGGGAGTAAAAACCAAAATATATATATATATATATATGTATATATATATATATATATATGAGATGAATTTCACAATAAAACACGTGAAATGAATGAATGCTGCAAACCCACAAGGAAAAAGAAAAACGATTCCAAGGCCTTTCGTGTATTCAAAGCTACACCTCGTCAGGGAATGAAGATAAAAAGGGTTAATGAGAGGCAAAAGAAATTTTAACATGATATCGTCAATTTTATACGTCCCCGCACTGTTATTGAAATTGTTTTTGAAATGAATAAATGCACATTCTAGAATATTTCTTTCTATTATATCTTTGTTTTTAACAAGCGCTTTAGTGCGGGGACGTGTAAAATTGACGATATCATGTTAATATTTCTTTTGCCTCTCATTAACCCTTGTTAAGTATGTGCTAATTGTTTTGTTTTTCCTGTACGTTGTATATATTTATGGGCATCTCGCCTTTTATCTTCATTCCCTGACGAGGTGTAGCTTTGAATA
Source organism: Bathynomus jamesi (assembly GCA_023014485.1). Lineage (NCBI taxonomy): Eukaryota > Metazoa > Arthropoda > Malacostraca > Isopoda > Cirolanidae > Bathynomus > Bathynomus jamesi. The sequence continues at coordinate 1,071,579 of JAJOZX010000679.1, forward strand.
CACGAAAGGCCTTGGAATCGTTTTTCTTTTTCCTTGTGGGTTTGCAGCATATATATATATATATATATATATATATATATATATATATATATATATATATATATATATATATTATATATATATATATATACTGTATATTCTGAACCGTCGTTCAAAACCTTCTCATGGTTAATTTTGATTACCTTAATTGGTTGGTTGGTTAACCATAAAAAATATTAATTATTTTCAAGTAGTGTAACTGAACCATGAGCATGAATGAAGTGCTCTCACAGATTTAATCCAATTTGAATTGGGAATTAATTAATTGGTGCCGAAACACCTTCTCGCAAGATTACATTTTGTCAGGCAAAGGAAAGATGTTTGAGGAGCCAATTAAAGGCTCCTTCCCTCACACATTGCACACACACACACACCTATAATATATATATATATATAATATATATTGTGTATGTGTGTTTGTGTCTACACGCGTGTATAAATCCAAAGACTCTATGCACCAAGACGCGAAAGCTGTGAATATGGTATGAAAGGAGAACGCAATATCTGAAGTCTAGAACATTTGTCGTGAATTACCACCATCTGTTGGGCGGGAGTATAACTATATATATATATATATATATATATATATATATATTATATATTCTTCTACATTCCGCACATGGACAGTATTATTTTATTTGCATCGTTCATTTTTCTAATACCAAAATGATAAGTAACATCATGTAAGTTATGAATGATCAACATTCGCTTGATAATGATAATAATTAGTGATGATATCATAATCATGATTTAAGCATTAAAATGGTCATGATGGTCATGATCGTATTTAAACGAAGGTTAATGAACTTTAATCACGATTATTATTTTTCTTGCTCATTTTATTCCATAAGTACGAAGGCCACTCAATATATTTTGCCCCACCTTTTTTTTTTTTCAAGTTTCCTTGTAAGTTCCAGAAATTTTGTACACAAGTAGTTACATACCTATAAAACATAAAATAAAACAAGGAATTTGTCAGTTTGTGTACTCTGTCATATTTAATCAAAGAAGTTTGTGAAATCTCGAATTATATCATCGAAACTCAGTTGATTACGGGGCCTCTCAAGCATGGGAGCCTGAGGTTTCAGCCTCAATAGCCTCAATCATAATCCGCCACCGGAAGTACCCTTGTATGGAGTGTGCATAGACCCTTTGAGTTAGGCAGAGTTCATCAATTCATTAAGTGATTCATAATAAAGTATGTAAGCCTGTGTCATTCTGCTACTCATCTTTTTCCGGTTTACCACCGTCAGTATCATCAACATTCCGATGCCTGGGCGTACTTAGGACAACGCCGTTAATTTCTCAGCCAGTGGCACGGAACCCACAGCGCCGATATAGACCACCGAGCAAAGGATCACATCAGTTATACGAAGACCCTCAAATTATAACACTTTTGGCTCCAGAAGCGCTCCAACCAGCTCACCACTCCTAAAGATACACGCTCTCTTTATTTTATTATAACTGCCTAAGGGTCTCCCAATCAGCAGCGCTAAAGTGCAAAAGGCGCATCGTCTTGGGAGGATCCAAAGGCCGAACTGGAGTGATAGGACAGGAAACAGACATAAGATTGTGGTCGGAGGAGCCGACCGAGGAAAAAACCTTGACTGAGTAAGAAAAAAGATGAATAATGAAAAATAAATCCAGAATATTGGGCCTATCTCCAAGGCCATTGGGGATACGAGTAGGGTGCTGTACAATCTGCTCTAGGTTATTTAGGATAGAAAAGTTGTAAGCTGGTTCACTAGACTAGGGATGCCAGTGAAATGGGAGGAAAGCCAAAGGTGGTGGTGAACATTGAAATTTCTTAAAATAGAAATTTCAGCAAAAGGAGAGTAGGATAAAATGTATTCCATTTTGAGAGTGAGGTATTCAAAGAGCTTTGAACAGTTAGTATAATTTGGAGGAAAGTAGACGGCACAGATGTATTTAGTTTGAGACTGGCATGTAAGCCGTAACCAGAGGGTATAAAATTTGGAAGATTCAAGTTCGGGAATCCGAGAACAAATTAGTTCTTTGCGTACACAAACGCAACATCTACCTTTGGAATGAAATTGAGTATAAAAAAAGTAGGAGTGTACAGAAGAGGATTGCTGTCAGTCGTACCAGACATCCGAGTTTCAGTGAGGAAGAGAAGGTGAGGGTTAGAGGAGGAGAGACGGTATTCAACAGACTGGAAATATGAGGAAAAGCCACGAATGTTCCAGAAGTTTATGAAAAGTGAATCAGGCAGATGCCCAGGACATCTTGAATGGCTAGTAGTAGAACTAACTCAGCTGCCCGGCTCTGCCTTCCCAGTTCAGAATTAAAAATGAAAGACCGCACAGAGTATAAAACTTAAATAAGTATACTTATATAAGAAGCTTAATACAAAAAATAATGAAACCAGTATGAATGTCAGACGAAACGTGATAGGGGAGATTTTGAGGATTATGACAATTCTAATGATGACAACAGCAAATTAATAATAAATAATGACAGTAATAAAGAAAGGAGTGACTTCATTAAATTTGGAATTTAAGTTTCAATCGCTTTATAAAAGATATCAAATATGAGGGTATTGATTGATTTTAATTCATTCCATAGAATGTTCCATAATTTCATCGTTAAATAATTGTAAGAATTTCTACTACATTAATAATAATAATAATAATAATAATAATAATAATTAGAAAGACATCAGGAGATGCAAATTTTCTCTTGCAGAACTCTTAAACGGGTGAAATGTTTGAGTTATCTTGCAGACACACACACACACACACACATAATCTGTGTGTCTCTGCATAAGCGAGGTACCGACAGTTTTAAATCCATACATCTAAAACTATATAATTACTCAAACCTAATTTAATGTAACCTAACCTTAGTGCCATCGGACCAAGAAGGGCGTCGTCATAAGTGTTCTGGAAGGAATTGAGGGCTCGAATAGTGATGAACTCGCTAACCCGGCCTAACCTAATGAAATCTTAAATAACCCAACCTAGCGTAACCTAACCTAATTAGAACCAACATATCTTTCGATCAACAATAAAAATGTTTATAGAGTACAGTACAGTGGACAACACTTAAGAGCGACGTTTATAAGAGCAGCACGCTTATAATAGCGAAATTCCAGGGCACGTTCCTGTACCTATGTAAAATCCGACGGTTATAAGAGCACCAGCTACGAATATAAGAGCGCTCAGATCCCCAAGTGATCAAAATTTGCGCCAAAACCATTTTTCCAAGATTTTTTCACCCCGCAGGCTAAGATGTGTGTTGTGCTGTGGGGCGCTGTATTTCTGTTGTATGCGAGTTATGTGACGTGCGATCATAACAGTGCGCTTACTATTTTTTCCTGAATGATTGTTTGAATCAGTTCAGTTGTGCTTTGAGGACATCGCGCGTGTGTTGTGTCTTTGCTTTGCGGGGTATGTAGGCGTAATTGGCATTTGTTTCTCATTCTCAGAGAACATGTTGCGTATTTTTTACCTATTTTGACAAAATTACCGATTGGCATGCAATATAAACCCATTTTCTAGCACATTTGGATACAAAAGCGTAACGGATATAAGAGCGGAAACGCTGGGAACGGAGGGTGCTCTTATAAGCGTCGTCCACTGTATATATAAATCTTTTAACGTTCCGAGATACCAAAAGTGTTACACCACAAAACATTACTCCATTACATCTGTGAATTATCACACACTCGACCTCATTTATGTCGTTGCCTACGCGCCACACACACACGACCAAAAACAATACCTCTGACCCGCTCCTTGTGCGGGTGGAGGTAATAATTGCAAACTGAGGTAGAAAAAAATTCCAATTAAAATCTTCTGAACACGTTAATTGTCGTTTTTAGTATTGCCTTAATTGCTTTCTTAATTGGATTTGAAAACTAACCGAGGTATTTTGATTGGGATTCTGCCTCGCTTGAAAGCGAGCAATGTTACATTAAGTAAAGCCATTGCGATAAACGTCAAGCTGAAAACATTATGTAAGGGCAAAGGAATTCGATTTCTTGATCTGTGAGAGTTTTAGTGTCGACGAAAAACACCTTCAATGAAGGATCATCAATTTAATGCTGAAGGATGGAAAAAAGGTTTGTTTTTGATAGTTCTGACGGGAAAAAAATCTGTCCGAATAGAGCCGACGGGAAAACACGAGTCTGTTCAAAATCGGGTAATCTCGACGTAAACAACTTAAAGGTCGTCCACTATAATGCTAAAACAATTAGAACTAAATATCACGAACTTGAAACGAAATTGTAATCCTCTTCGGACACGAATTTGGAAATAGAAATGTAGAGAACTTGGATTTGCTTCTGTTTGTAGAACGATTTCTGTACAATTTTTGTAAGTCATGGAAATAAAGCCAACTAAAAATTCCATAGGTCCTATCAAAGATAAGAGAATACTTAAAATTTAGCGATGCTGACCGTGCTAAATAATCTTTTCGCGTGATTTTTATTAATTAGGTAACCAAGAATATCTCTGCAGCTAAATCTTCATTCAGAAAATGAAAATAAAAACCCACTCTAATAGACAGAGTTTGGAGAGTGTGGAAATAAACTCTGTCTATTAGAGTGGGTTTTTATTTTCATATTTTGACCTTCACGTAGAAAAAAGTGAATTTTTTTTGCATTCATTCAGAAAGATGGAGTGAATTTAGTTAAGAATGACAAAGCTGGGACTTTCTTCAACATATTTTTAACAAGTCCCAAGACTTACAAAAGTAAAGGACATTGGTATGACAGGTTATGTGGCCGCGTGGATCATGCACTGACTTAGCGATAGGGAATAGAGGTCTGTAATTAGCATTGAAGCCTCTAGGTGGGTGCAGTATCAAGTGGCATCCCACAGGGGTCAGTTTGAGGACCTCTTTTGCTTATTATTTAAGGGACATTGATATGACAGGTTATGTGGCCGCGTGGATCATGCACTGACTTAGCGATAGGGAATAGAGGTCTGTAATTAGCATTGAAGCCTCTAGGTGGGTGCAGTATCAAGTGGCATCCCACAAGGGTCAGTTTGAGGACCTCTTTTGCTTATTATTTACATAAACGGCAGGCGATATAATTATATTATTGGTATAGGTATATTAAGTACTATTTGAAAATTAATTGAATGCATCTAATCCTGGAGTAGGTATTGCGGAAGGTGTCCTGAAAACTCAAAAAGAGTGGTTGACCAACTGACATGAATTTTAACTTGCGGATACCAACTTAGAATAGGACTTAACTGTGTTTATAAGTAGTAATCTCAAGTTTTCCAAACATTGCAATAAAGTATTCGGCTATATCACAAAGCAAATCTCAAACAGGAGCAAAGACATTATTCTCCATTTACAATGCATTGGTTTAGTCCGACCCCGAATACGGTGTGCATTTCTGGTGTCCAGTTTTGAGAAAAGACATACAAAGGCTTGACAATGCTTAAACCAGAACGAATAAACTATTTTCGTCTGTCCGTTACAAATTATACAATCCCAAACTCGCTGATCTTAATTTCCATTTATTAGAGCAGTGGTGCGCAAAATGAGGATGGGCACGAACAGTCATTAAGGGTGAAAACGCGAAGAGTCATTGAGGGTGGAGATACGAAGTTGTTAATATTTTATTATAGCTGTTTATTAAGTGTTAGAAATACTGCAGTATGTAAAAATGAAGATTTCACCTTTTGTTATTGCTATTTTCATGTTCTTTATCATGTCAAGCCATGACGTCATACACTCATATTTTAAGCTTTGTACCAAACCTTGAAAGAATTTTGTAAAATTTAAATTGTTTTAAAATTCTTTCAGGAAACTGTTTACCAATTAGATCTTTAGACTAAGGGGGTATGCTCTCATTTGTTTGCTTATCCAAGGGGAACTTGTCATATTTACGTGTATATATTACAGTCACTGTCTAAAATCAGGCAATTTGTAAATTGACTGCAATTTTAGGCAATGTGTCAAATTGATGATACACACAAAACAAAACCTAACCTAACCTAGGAGCAATCCAAGAATAAGCACTCCAAAGTCTCCAATCCAAGAAAAAGCACCCCAGTTAAACCCCAATCCAAGAAACAGCACCCCAGTTCGACCTCAATCCAAATTAAAGGATTTTAACATTAAATTAAAAAAATAAATATTTTAATGTTTACGAAGGATATTGCAATTAAAAAAATTAGAACAACATAATTAAACTAAAAATACCGAAATAAGGTTAATTGAATGCCAGGTTAGGTCAACTGTACGCCCTTAACGATTGGTTAGGTTAAGTCTTGATATTTTCGTTAAAACTAACGAAAATATCACGACTTAACCTAACCAATCGTCAAGGGCATACAATTAACATAACAGGGCGTTCAATTAACCACTTTAGAGCAATTAACTCCATTTTAACTCGATTTTAACTCCATTTTAGAGCAATCCAAGAATAAGCAACCTCGTTCGACCTCAATCCAAGAAAAAGCAGCCTAAATTTGTTTGGGGTGCTTATTCTTGGATTGCTCCCTTAACTTAACCTAACCTTTCTGGTAATGTTACGCTATGTACAGTATGCTGAAAAATGCATTACCTGTCGCGTTATCATATATATATGTGTGTGTGTGTGTGTGTGTGTGTGTGTGTGTTATTCTCTCTCTACATCTATTTTATACTTTATGCATGTAGCCCGCCCAGAACAATAAAAATAATGAATTATTATTATTATTATTATTATTATTATTATTATTATTATTATTCCCAGTTATCCCTTACAAGTGTTGTATAAAATTTCACAGTAGTTTGCAAACTGCCGAGTATTTTCTCTTATTTCCAGACAAGGGTATGAGGAGCGGAATGCATTCGTCCTTTCCTGTACTCGTCCTGCTCTCTGTGAGTTTGTCTGCTGCTGTAGGAAAGCCATGAGCGTCACTTCGAGTCTCTTGTAAGCTGTTGTGGCTTCCTCTTTTCCTTTAACTCACTCATATATATATATATATATATATATATATATATATATATATATATATATCCGAAACACAACCTACAAAGGAACTGAGAGGTGCGAGTGTGTTACTAAATCCTTCCCTTGTTCTTACTTAATGTGTATATTAAATTTGTGAATTACCCTAGCCGTTTAGGAAGCCCCCTCCCAGTTCCTCTCTTTAAGAGAGGGCTGCAATGGGCGGGTATATTACTAAAACCTTACCTGGTTCTCCTTTAATGTGTATACCAAATTTGGTGCAGATTACCCTACCCGGTTAGCCACGTATAAACGAACAGACACAAACATCATGATGATCATCATCCCCTATATATATATATATATAGTATATATATATATATATATATATGTGTGTGTGTGTGTGTGGTGTGTGTGTGTTCGAAATGTTGAAAAAAATCTGTTGGTTTCTCGTTTTGTCGAGAAGCAAAGCCAATTTTTTTACCCTCTTCGTTCTTTAGATACGTGTAATTTCATCCGTGTCTGGATTTCGGTTAAAATAAAGAAAAGTCGAAACCAACCAACAAAAGAAAGAGAAACTAAACAAATTAGAAAAGAACATCGCCATAAATAAATAAAAAATAATTATTATTTAATCCTCTTTAAATAAGTTGAACTTCACAAAAAGTATTTTTCATAGAATTTTTTTTCCATTTCATAAATTCTTTGATATAAAATTTAAGTTAAAAAAAATGTTAAGAAACTGTCGACGTAAAATAATTCCGTGAAATAAAAACTTCAATTGTGAAAAGATTCGAAGATTTGAAAAGCCGAACACTGAAAAATTCCAAATTCAATTTCACGTAGAATTAAAACCTCTCAAGTGACGGTGAAAGGGTGAATTAGACCAAAAACAGATTATATATATATATGCGCGTACGCGCGCGCGCGCGTGTGTGTGTGTGTTTGTAAAATAAATTCAATATTTGGAAACCAAATTTTGAAAATGAAGAGAAAAATTAACGCCAGAGTAAATTTCAAAACGTTTCGAACACTTTCCATTCATCCTCAGATGTTATCTTAAACATCAATAAATTGATCTTTATTAACGAATACAATGCCGAAATATTTGAACGTAAAATTGTGACATTTCTACGAACATAATTTACGAATTTCACACTCGTTACTTTTAGAGCAATGGAACACATTTTTAGAATTTGTTCTGAAAGATTCGAAATTTAAAGTTTTAAAATTAACATTTATATTATTCAAAACTTAAAGACTAACTATTTCCTTTTCTCTTTCTAATGCAATGAGAATTAAACTATTGCCCAAGTTCTCAAAGCCTACTACAATGTATGTATAAAAAAATTAAAGTTAAAATATAAAGGATAAAACGCATTTTTTGTTGAGGTGCGAAAATTTTGTTGGAAAAGTTAATGTCGAATTTGCATAAAGAAATCGTCTAATTCTCTTTACTTTCAAACAATGGCGTAATATTTAAGAGTTTCGATAGTTTTAATCCTCTTGGTTAAAAATACTCTTTCTTTAAACCAAAAAGTTTAAAATTTATATAACGCATATTTTGGGATCTTTTTATGACAATTAAACGTAGTGGCCTACATCAAAACGAAGAAGAATTTGTGAGATTGCATTTTAGTATAATATATGTTATTATTACTGGGAAGATTTTATAATTCCACTTGTACTAAAAGAGTCAAGTTCGATGAAGTTCAATATGTCCAGTAAACAGTAATTTAAAGTAATGATTCATAAGCTTTGTAAAGGTAAATTGATTATAATTTGCACACCTGACAACGAAAATGTCTTAGTCTGTTTATAATAAAGAATGCAAATACAGTAAATTAGGAAGTTTTTGAGTAGATAGGCTTTAAAAAACTTTAAAAGGTAATATTATAGCTCATTGGTTGCCAGATATTTTCAGGGTGAGAATCCCTTTGATAATGGAAGAAATTTTCCGGACCCCATTAGTTTTTAGCACCCCAAAATTGCCTTACATGAAGGCTATAGAGGGAAATAAGTATTGGCCAGAAGTTATTATGGTTTCAGAGAAGGTTCAAAATTTTGTATGTAATCTTTTGATTCAATACTATATTTACCATTCCAGACTCCAGCTGCGTTATCCGAGAGAGCCTCAGCCCTCAGAGATTTAATTTAAGTTTATTACCCTGGTTCTGAATAAATGGTTATAAAAAAACTATAAGGATCACAAGGAGGACTGGAAAATTCGCTAGACGAAACCCCGAGACAAACTAGCTACTTTCCCACTTCAGGATTGTTCCGAAGCCATAGATGACAATTTCACAAGCTGTGCAAAAGTGCAAAATATTGCACATAGAACCATTTACCAAAACCAGAAAACTTGAATACGCTCCCGAAAGAGAATGTATAACAAAATGGCTGAACACGAACCAATAACCGACTCTCTTACTGAATTGAAGGTAAGCTACTTTTTACCTTTGATAGATACACTCATTTCGGAAAAAAACATATGATTTAAACATATTCAGGAGGTATGAACCGTTTTGGGATCACCTGAAGATCAGGGGCCCCAGCCCTCTTTAGTTAGCCTTACAAGGCTAACTAACGAAAATATCACGACCTAACCTAACCAATCGTTAGGTCACCTGTACGCCCTTGACGATTGGTTAGGTTAGGTCGTGATATTTTCGTTAGTTAGCCTTATAAAGCTAACTAAAGAAGGCTGGGGGCCCTGATCTTCAGGTGATCCCAGTTTTGAATATATATATACACAGTGTATATATACTTCAGTTAGGCCTACATGTGAACATGGAAGCAGAAAATAATTCTACCATTTAATATTTTAAAAATTAAAATTACTCATAAATGTAAATTATACAAGTTTAAGCAAAAACGGGGTCCCGACCAAAGCCCCCTAGGACAAAAGCCCCCTGGACAAAAGCCCCTCAGTTAAAGTGCAAAGTAGGACAAAAGCCCCTCAGTTAAAGTGCAAAATAGGACAAAACACCCTCAGTTAAAGTGCAAAATAGGAAAAAGCCTCCATTTTTTATATTATTGTTCGTGTGCTATGAAGTAATCCTAAACAAATATTATAATCTTTGTCTATGTTGATTCACTCTAGTTGATCACTGTTTTGTCTACCTGAATGGTTGGGTTAGGTTAGGTTAGGTTAGGAACGTGCCACAAAGGAGCATCAACAGCGTTTGAAGAACCTATGTCTGGACTATGTGAATGAGAGGAAGACCTTGGAGGAATTTCTCAATGGTGTAGGTCACAGCATTAGGTGGAAGTAAAATGAACTTTAAATGAACCTTAACACTTGATGAACTTTTTAATATTTTTATTTGTTTGATTTTTCCCTAGATATGGTATGATGTTCCTTTTATAATGTTCATTTTTATGGTTGTGTAAATAATTTTGTGCTCCTGTAAAATAGTGAGCTATAAATTTATAATGCAAGTGTTAATGTGTGCTACTGTATAATACTTATAAAGCTGACTTTGCCTAGATAATGCATGATGATCCTTTTATAATGTAATTTTTTATGGTTGTGTAAATATTAGCGTTAATGTGTGCTACTGTATAATACTTATAATGCCTTCCTTATTGCAGTCTTATGATATAATAAATGTAATATTTTACATGTCAGAGAAGTGTTCATAAACTGTAAATAATAAAGAATAAAAATAATTACTAAAAAAATTCTTATTATTATTTTTCCTAGGGGGCTTTTGTCCTAGGGGGCTTTTGTCCTACATACAAGCAAAAACAGTGATTCTGACTAAAAAATAATTATGGTGGGTCTTTTCCGTTTAGGGGTTAGCAGCGAATTTTAATAAAAATCAGTATACTAATGTAGTTTTGGTCACTGATTTCAAAAATAACTCTTTTTTTTGAGAAATGAAAAACAAACATGTTAGAGCACTTTAAGTAATTAATATGTTTTTTAACTAGCTTAAACTAGTTACAGAGGATTGTGTTAAATTTAGCCAGAGTCACAAACTGCTACTGTTTATTAGAAAGTGCTCTAAGTGTGGGAAAGTGTGTTCCTTTGATAAAAATACCCAGTTCTTTCTTTGCCAAAAGCGTCGGTCAAATGGTAAAAAGTGCAACTTTACGAAGAATACGTTTTTGAAGGATCCTGGCAGATCTGTAAAAGTAGCAGAAAAAAATCAAGAATTAATGCCCAGTTAGGTCAATTGAATGCCCGGTTAGGTCAATTGAATGCCCGGTTAGGTCAATTGAATGTCCGGTTAGGTCAACTGTACGTCCTTGACGATTGGTTAGGTTAAATCATGATATTTTCGTTATAAACACATTAATTATTTAAAGTGCTCTAACATGTTTGTTTTTCATTTCTCCAAAAAAAGAAAGTTATTTTTGAAATCAGTGACCAAAACTACATTAGCATACCGATTTTCATTAAAATTCGCTGCTAGCCCCCAAACGGAAACGATCCATTCTGGTTAACAGTATCGACGGATAATAATTCTATCCAATTACCTTACTTTGGTTATTTACAACTCTGATCATGAGCAATTTACTTTAGATAGAAATTACAAGATATATTAACCCACGAAAGCGAAAATTTTGACTATTTTTTAAAATCAAAGACCTTTGGTTCTGCACTTTACATTCATATGCGTGTGTATGGCCTTAATCTTGCCAGCGTTTGTAGGTCAGTGGATAACACTGTTTTTCCTGTAATCGGAGCGAAGAAGACACTGAGTTTGTGGGTTCGAACTAGGGATTGTTTCCCGGGATCCCAGGATCCCGGTTGATTTTATGTGCGGGATATATCCCGGGATTTTTTCGTTCATCCCGGGACATTGATTGACTACAAAATGAATAATCCAATATGTGAAGCAGAGTATGTTGCACTCAATGACATTGTGCGTGCTTTGAAACCTGTCGAAATTGGATCAGAAAAACTTTGCAGCCGCGATGCGACACTTCTTAGTGCTGAAGGAGTTTTTTCTTTCATCATACAAGAACTTTCTGAGCAAGATTCTGATTTTTCAAGAAAAGTTAAGGAAGCGTTAATTTCAAGACTAAATGAGAGGAGGCAAAAACCATTGATTGGATTATTGAGGTATATAAAAACTGAAAAAAAGCACAGTAAAGTGAGTAAACCAACCGTAGAGACCGAGTTGCAAGCATTGCCAAACAAGTCTGTCTTATTAGTAACAGCAAAACGAATAATAACACGCCTTGATACAAAGCATGGATTTTCTTCGTCTGATTCATCACAATCTGAGGAAGAAGAAGGAGCTGACGGCCAGAGTCACCAGACACTCTCTCAGAAATTGGAGGGTGCAATCAAAAAGCAAACTGAATTTGTCACTAGCAGCGGTCAATCACAAGCTCAATCAATTGCAAAGAACTTCTCCAAGGAGTTCGACATATTTGACGCAACTGGTGAAAAAACAGTTAACATAATCAAAATAATGAATGCTCTCGAGTCTATACCACCAACTAGTGTCGAAGCGGAAAGAGCTTTTTCAGCTGCAGGACTGTTTATAACTAAACTTAGAACTCGGCTGAGTGATAAGAGTGTGAATTGTCTATGTTTTCTACTTTCGTATTATAAGTCAAATTAGTTCTTTTAAATGCGCTATGTTTTGCATTTTCATATGTTTTGTTGTTTTTGTGTTTTTACGAGCATGCTTATTCTTTACAAGGATATTATTCTTTACAAGTGTTGATTTTCTTAGAAATAGCTGTCTTGTTGCACTGAACTGTCTTTTAAGCTAGTTATTTCACACTCATAGTTACCTAATGGAATATGTTTTAATAAATAAATGCTGAAATCTTTATAATTTTTATATTAATTCCTTTTTAAAAGTATAAAAAATTTAAATACATATAAAATAAAAATCCCGGGAAATCCCGGGATCCCGGGACGAAGACAGATTTTATCCCGGAATCCCGGGATAAACAAAATGACTCAAAACGACAATCCCTAGTTCGAACCCCGGTGATGCTAATAATAATAATAATAATACAGGAGTTAGAACAATGGACGGCATTAGTTGGCCTGAGCGTTATATCACTTTCTGGCTCTCCTGAATTATTATTATTATTATTATGGCCCCCAATCTTGTGTGAATCCAGGACAAAAACTCATTGGACAAAAACTCACTAGACAAAAACTCGCCAGACAAAAACTCGCCAGACAAAAAGTCGCCACTTAAATGCAAAAGAGGACAAAAACTCGCCAGACAAATGTTTTTGCGAAATACATACACTCTAGTCTAGATCTTAAGATTTTAGACTCATTGTAGATAATTGCTCTTCATCTTTTAAATTGTTCTGTTTTTCACCAAATCGGTATACTAATGTAGTTTTGGTCACTGATTTCAAAAATAACTTTCTGTTTTTGGAGAAATAATAAACAAACATGTTAGAGCACTTTAAATAATGAATGTGTTTTTAACGAAAATATCATGACAACCTAACCCAGGGCCGGATTTAGGACTGGGCAAAGTGGGCAGCTGCCCATGGGCCTCCACATCTTGGGGGCCTCCACATATTGACAAGCCATTATCAAAATAGAAAAAACCCGAAACTAGAAAAACCCGATAGATGATCAACAAAAAAACACGCGCATCCAATACCACTGTAGTACATAAACTTTTACCAATTACTATTTGTTGTGTACTGATTATTATTTTGTTTTTATTACTCTTTTAGGCCTACTCTCACTATAATGGAATACCCGAGTAACCCGAGGCTTTCATTTTTTGCAGAAATGAGTGGAATGGAGAGACACAAGAGTGCACGATGTTTTGAAAGTGTATGTATGTTAATTATATTATGAATCTTATGGATGACTTCAATTATGTCTTCCCCTAAGGTAGGGGGGCCTCCACATGGAGGCTGCCCAGGGCCTCCACACGTCTAAATCCGGCTCTGACCTAACCAATCGTCAAGGGCGTACAGTTGACCTAACCGGGCATTCAATTGACCTAACCTGGCATTCAATTGACCTAACTGGGCATTAATTTGTAACGAAAGATTGGTAGGTTGGAGAGAAATTAATATTGGTTGGTTGGTTAAAAACAGAACAATTTGAAAGATGAACAATTTGAAAGATGAAGAGTAATTACCTACAATGAGTCTAAAATCTTAAGATCTAGACTAGAGTGTATGTATTTCGCAAAAACATTTGTCTGGTGAGTTTTTGTCCTCTTTTGCATTTAAGTGGTGAGTTTTTGTCCGGTGGGTTTTTGTCCGGTGAGTTTTTGTACGGTGAGTTTTTGTCCAGTGAGTTTTTGTCCGTGCCCCATCTTGTGTATACAAGAATGACATAACTTAATTTGAAGCTTTGTATCGATTAACATTTGGAAATAACTCGTTCGAACCTATTGCCTCTAACCAACCGTCCAAAGACCACAGTAAAGCATACAAAGTAACCAGTCCATCCAAAGAAACCAATTTATAATATTAACCAAAGTTACCAACACGACGGATTTACCACTCTTTCTTCATACTATAAACGAAAGTAACCAAATTTGTTCTACATGTTGAACTCAACAGCAATAATACAGAAATAACAATTGAACAATGTTGAGATAAAAAAATAATACGCGCATATATGTCGTCATTTTAACATTTTCTTCTGATACTTTAACCCTTTAACCTCTTATGGACGACTGGTATAAATTGATAACATTTCAAATACACGCATTCAAACTCCTACCAAATATAATTTCGGGGTTACAGTATTAAAGTATTTGTGATAATCTAAACTTTTTTGGCAACTTTTAGAATAAGTTCCGTTGATGTCCTTGAATTGCAACATCTGCCACCAAATCCGTTTCCAGCTTAAAGTAATAATAATAATAATAATAATAATAATAATGTCAAATGCAAATATCCGAATCACAAAGTTTTCATATTAAGTGTTGATAAAAATGCGTTTCGTCTCATATTAAGGCACGAAGCGTTTAATCTGTGAATTGGTTTTAGAATAACTTCTCTTAATAATGTATTTGGGTCCTTATGGTTTGACGGACTGGTACAGAGATTTACAAAACTTAACAAATCAATTATTTACAAAAATTTTTCTAAGGAAATGTAAGTTACGTTAGGTTAGGTTAGATTAGATTAGGTTAGGTTAGATTAGGTTAGATTAGGTTAGATTAGATTAGATTAGTTAAGTTACGTTAGGAATTAGACATTTCCTTAGGATAAAGTTTGTAAAGAATTGATTCGCTAAGTTTCGTAAAAATCTGTAGCAATCCGACAAACCAAAAGACGAATGTACTTTAATTTTTAATTTAATTGGTTCTATATTGTATAACTTCACAATAATTTCACATCGTTTTCTTCAGTGAAGTTAAATCTGTTGATGTTTTAGACGACTGAAGATGAATCAGGAAGTTACAAAGCGTTTCGTGATGCCTACTTAGTCGTTATTCTCTTTCATTATTACTATTATATTATAGTATAGGGCATATATATATATATATATATATACAGGGTGGCGCAAAAGTCGCGCATCATAGGAATTTTCAGTGTTGACTATAATATATTATTTTTTTTCTTTAGGTAGGGGATGGCTGCGAAATTAACAATAGACGAGAAGGTGAGCTTAGTTTTAATGTATGGAATACCAGGTACAATAAATCAG
This sequence comes from Bathynomus jamesi, assembly GCA_023014485.1. NCBI lineage: Eukaryota > Metazoa > Arthropoda > Malacostraca > Isopoda > Cirolanidae > Bathynomus > Bathynomus jamesi. The sequence continues at coordinate 1,087,151 of JAJOZX010000679.1, forward strand.
TGAATCGGTAAAGAATTTAAATTCTGTACCGATTCATCAGTATCATATATATATATATATATATATATATATATATATATATATATATATATATATATATATATATATATATATATATATATATATATATATATTACCGGGTGTTTTATAACATGTGGGACGCACTTTCAGGATCGATTCAGGACCTGAAAACAATGAAAAGGTTTATATAAACATATGCCCGAAATCGCTTTGTTTCCGAGTTACAGCCCGTTATGTGTTCCAGCAAGTATCCGCCTTACCTCTAAAGGAAGTGCTCAAAATGACCGTCTTGCACTTAAATACACGCCTGAACACGCCTCGTCATACACTGCCTGACGCGTTCAAACATTCCAGATATTACTCGGATTTTCTGGCATCCTTGTTCTACAAGTTGGCGAAGCACTTCAACGTTGTCAATGGGTGTCACGTAAACGATGGATTTCAGATGACCCCACAGGTAAAAATCGAGTGGATTCAGGTCCGGGGAGCGAGCAGGCCACGCAATGGGTCCTCCATGACCTATCCAATTATCATGGAAATGGTCATCCAAATAGTCTCTGGCTACTCGACTAGAATGAGGCGGAGCGCCGTCATGCATAGACCACATACGACGTTCGACAGCAAGAGGAACTTCATCTAGTAAATCGCTTAAATCATTCCTTAAAAAATTGGAATAGGATTCTCCTGTTAATCTTCCAGGCAAAACAAAAGGACCGATTAAGTTGTCGGCAATAAGTCTTGCCCATACATTGATGCTAAATTGTTGGTTGTTGGTGCCTTGACTGTTACGAAGAAGTAACGCCTACGAAAAGTGAAACACCGCGATGCACCTCTGACTGACTGATGCCGATATTCAACGATATTGAAGCATGTCATAGAGTGTACGAAACATTACAATCGGCAAGGCCAGACATGAAATAAGTCTCGTACACACTCACAAACATTGTCGGCAAGCAGTGTTTGCAAACAGTTTGCGGAAAAAATTGCTAGAACACAAAACGGGCTGTAACTCGGAAACAAAGCGATTTCGGGCATATGTTTATATAAACTTTTTTCATTGTTTTTAGGTCCTGAATCCATCGTGAAAGTGCGTCTCACATGTTATGAAACACCCTGTATATATATATATATATATATATATATATATACACACATGAATGCATTCATAGTTTAAGGGGAATTATGAAGAATTAAAAATCTTTTTACACAGAGCACCATTCCGCTCATACAACCATTTCAGGGTATGAGCAGCGACTTTCGTACGTGGTTCATCACCACAGAAAGCAACAATGCCCTGTGTTAGTCTAGTCCAGTGTTCGCAATACAGGGGGGGGGGTGAGGGGGGTTTCATTTATATTGTTTCATATAAATTAAAACTTGAAAGCTTTAGTTTACAGGGATTTTTACAGAACCCACCCTGGGTCCCCTTGGACAACGCATTTCCGTGGGTCCCATGTACATTTGGAGGGGTCAAAACCCCTGACCCCCCCTCCGTGTATTTCGAACACTGGTTTGTCCAAAGAACAGCCATATTTGTATTCAATTTATTGCAACTGTCGTTAATTTGTATTGCAGACACTCCCAGTTATTATCAGTCTTGGTGCATAATTCTTCAGGAGCAAAATGCACCTCATGTTTGTGTTTCCTCCCGAAGACAGCACAAATTTACTTGCATCAATCACAGTCACACTCGTAACACCTTAAGCTTGCTCTACACAAACTGGACCAAAATCCACAAGTATCCGCAATCGCAAACCGTCTGTATACAGGTCTGTATTTGGTTTATAATATTTTTTTATGTGTCTGTAGACTGAACAAGGAAAAATTTGTCTTTATAAACTCAAACTGAATAGAATTTAAAGAAGACTACATCTTACGATAGAATAACCTCCAAAAAATCAAGCCCAGCATAAAATTTGGCAAAACTGTTAATAACGTAACCATTTCCTTGTTTTGCAGTCACCATTTCAATATTTCTCCATTATACCTCTTTATAATCCAGTTTAGTCCCTTCGTCCTCATTCCTGCAAGTATCATTAAGTGTTTTTCCACTACTATTCCCGTTATTACTGCTACTATCATAAATATTATACTGACTATCATTACTACTATTACTATTATTATTGGTATTAATTCATATTAATATAGTTATTATTTTTACTATTAATTGTAGGGAGAATATCCTTGCTATTCTCCATCAAGTTCGCTTTCAACTATTTGATGTTTATTTAGACTGTTTTAATTTTGTCTATTGTCTATTTCCGAAACCTTATCGGAGTCCCATTATCTATCCACCAACTGTATGTACTTCGTGATTTTCCGCGCTCGTATTTCCCTTCACGTTAGCACTTCCGTATCTCATTATATAACTCTTTTATATCCCCGAAATTGTATTTTATATATGTAGTCCTATACCACTGTTTGCCTATCTATTTTTAATTATTCCCGAATTTCGTATTCCTTAATTATGTTTACTGTCTGAAATTATTTTCTTTTGTAGTATACCGACTGAGGACTTCTATATCCTAAACTCTTTTATTGTCGTAAATAATCAGTTTGTTTTATGTTTATATTCCTATACTGTTCCCATATTTATTTTGTGTGCACACACACACACACACACACACATATATATAATATACCTATACACACATACATACACATATATTAACTCGTATATATGCAATACACATACATTTGTACGAAGTATACATGGCTTATATATCCAAATTATTAATAAATTCCCATGTTTTTACGTAGTTGAGTTTGTTTAATATATTTGGCACTTTCCATGTTAGCTTTTTGAATGATTGAGTTTATTTTTATCGAATTGTGTATCGTATTTTATTATTTGTTTAAAATCTTCACATTTACAGCATATCCTCGCATATCTGACTAGTTGCGAGTGAAAACGTTGGTACGTTAAATTATTTGTAATTAAGCTATCATTAAAAAGGAATGTTATTACGTTAAATTGGAAATTGTTCGTTGTATTTTAAGAAGTGAAAATGTAACTCATTTTTAATTTGTAATTCGTATACTCAAGTTTAGAAAATTTTCTTTGCTGTCATTTCCCTTTTTAATCGTGGTGGGGAAATTTTTCTAGCAAATTCTTCGAAGTTAGGTATATTTGTCGTACAGATATCGTCTACATATCGTCCATTGCTATTAAATATTAGACCATCGCTGCGACGTCTCAACAACTGCCACTCCATAAATAGAAACTCTTTCTATGACAGATACAAATATGCTATATACGAACTGCTGTTCGTCCTTATTGCAATGCCTATCTCTTGTTGGAAGTTAATATTATTTATTGTAATGTAGGTATTGTTCGAAAGATATTCTATGTCTCCTATATGCGTTATAATATTTGTGTTTATGTACTGTATATCACTCCAATACGCCATTTTCCCTGTCTTATTAATTACTATGTATTTATATTGCCAATTTTTACCAACTTTCTTAATAAGGTCTTTTACTATATTGAATACTTCCTTGAATGGTAAATTTCTATAGGGTTGATAAATCAAAAGCATAAATACGGTCTTTTTCTTTGTTTTCTATTCTATTTAGATATTGGATAGATACTGATAGACGAGTAACAACTAATCCCGGTTCTGTTTTTTATTTATTGACAGTATTTTATGAAACATTTTTTTAATTAAATCTAATCTTAATTTTACGTCTTGTGAAAGCTGTTTTACAGTGGACTGTTTTGAACTTACTATACATATCTATATATACATACACCTACACATATTATTCGTCGGTGCATTCATAGTTTAAGTGAAAGTATGAAGAGTTAAACACCTTTTTACACACACACATACACATACACACACACACACACACACACACACACACATATATATATATATATATATATATAATATATTATATATATATATATATATATATATATAGGGTGATCCAGAGAAATGGGACCCAAAGAAAACCCCTGTAACTCTTAAAGTATAAGTCCTTTTATAAAATCATACGCATCATTCGAAAGAGGATAGTTACAAGTTTGTACAGGATTGTATAGGTTTTGACAATACAAGACAAGATAAGATACAAAACAAAATAAAAGTGTTAGTTAAAACTAACCCTTCAAGATGACTGCATGGACTGTGGAACAGCTGCGTTTCATAACTGAGCAATATTATGAGCATGGAAGAAGTGTAGTTTCAGCTCTTAGAAGGTGATTTTGACATCTGAAAATTTGTCTTGAAAGATCTTTGAGCTGAAACTACACTTCTTCCATGCTCATAATATTGCTCAGTTATGAAACGCAGCTGTTCCACAGTCCATGCAGTCATCTTGAAGGGTTAGTTTTAACTAACACTTTTATTTTGTTTTGTGTCTTATCTTGTCTTGTATTGTCGAAACCTATACAATCCTGTACAAACTCGTAACTATCCTCTTTCGAATGATGCGTATGATTTTATAAAAGGACTTATACTTTAAGAGTTACAGGGGTTTCTTTTGGGTCCCATTTCTCTGGATCACCCTTTATATATATATATATATAATATATATATATATATATAATATATATATATATATATATATATGTGTGTGTGTGTGTGTGTGTATATGTGCTAAAAATAAAAGAGTGGGTTCGCACACATTGTGTTAAAAACTTTCGCTCGAGGTGAATTTATTAAAGTAGTTGAAAAGGTTCAGTTGAGGAAAATGTGTAAACGAAAAGGAAATGAACAATAAAAAAGGAGAGGAAGAATGAAAGATGTTACAGGGATGCATACTACTGTACATACAGGCAAAGGTTAGTATAGATTTAGATAAGGCGCAAAAGGAGGATTATGCGTACAAACTGTCGGAAATTACAGTTAAATATATTCGGGTTTACAGTTTCACTCGTTATTCTGAACTGTACTCGAGGTTAAAGTCTCACCAGTTATTTAGAATAAGGTGGATCTAAGCAGTCTATTTAGTAATGTTAAATTTAGTCCTAAGTTCACGTTATCCGGTAAAAAAGAACTTCTTAATAAGATCTAGTTTGATTTAAATGGTGATTAACCTTCTTATGAAAGGAAAATCGGAATAGGTAACAAATAAATCTATTAAGTTAGAAATAAATTGGATTACCTGAAGAGCAGGGCCCCCAGCCTTCTTTAGTTAGCCTTATAAGGCTAACTAACGAAAATATCATGATGAAAATAGGCGACGCTATAGAGTCCATAAAGGTTAACTCAAAGTACTTCTGTAATTTTGCAAAAAGGAAGTCGGAAAACCATGCGACCATTGGACCTTTGAAAACCGAAGACAGTGTTTTATCTGATGATCTAACAGTAGTATCCGAAATATTAAGAGCTCAGTACGAATCATCTTTCAGTATCCCAAAAACTGACAAACTGATATGCGATAGAAACGCGTTCTTTGAAGAAGAACTACAAGGGGAAAGTATAACGGACTTAGACTTTACGACAAATGATATTACACAAGCCATAGGGAAACTAAAAGCACACTCAGAGGCAGGACCGGACAAATGGAATGCCACACTGATCAAAAACTGCAAGACTGCAATCGCTGAGCTCCTATATTGGATATGGAGACGATCACTAGATACGGGAGAAATACCGGGCATCCTAAAGAGCGCGAACATAGTCCCAATATATAAAGGAGGAGATCGATCAGAGGGCAAAAACTATAGGCCAGTGTCGCTTACATCTCATCTCGCTAAAATATTTGAAAGAATAGTTAGACAGAAAATCTATGACTTTTTGGAAACTCAGAAAAAATTAAATGATAACCAACATGGGTTTCGGTCAGGCAGATCATGCCTATCACAACTAATGGAACACTACAACAACATTATTGATGCACTTGAAAGTAATGAAAACTATGATGTAATATACACAGACTTTGCCAAAGCGTTCGACAAGTGTGACCATGGAATCATAATACATAAACTGGAATATATGGGAATAACAGGAAAAGTAGGGAAATGGATATATAATTTCCTTAGTAAGCGGCGGTACGTCGTTACAGTACAAGGAGTATCTTCATCAGAATCAGAGGTCCTCAGCTCAGTACCACAAGGAACAGTATTAGCTCCACTACTCTTCATAATCATGCTAACTGACATAGATGAGGACGTTACCAGAGACAGCACAGTAACATCCTTTGCTGATGACATAAAGATCAGTAGAAAAATAAGAAACCCAGAAGATATAAGATCTCTACAAACCGACATGAACAGAATTTACAAGTGGATGGAAGACAACAATATGAAGTTTAACACTGAGAAATTTCAGCTGTTACGGTACGGAAAAAGGGAGTACCTAAAATCCATGGAATATTATACCCCAAATGAACAGGAAATTCAGAGAAATTCTAAGGCAAAAGATTTAGAGGTTGTAATGACTGATGATGCGAAATTTGAAACACCAAATAAGATAGCAGTAAACAGAGCAAAGAGAATAACTGGGCAGATACTGAGAACCTTTAAACGAAGGGATAGGAATATAATTCCTCTACTGAAAACACTGATAATACCCAAATTGGAATACTGCTCGGTCCTAACATGCCCATATAAAAAAGAAGAAATTAGACAACTAGAAGGGATTCAGAGAAGCTTCACAGCCAAGATCAAGGGGTGCAAAGAACTAAATTACTGGGAAAGGTTACGCGAACTAAACCTATATTCGCTGGAAAGGAGAAGAGAGAGATACACCATTATTTACACTTGGAAAATAATGGAGAAACTACTCCCTAATCTTACTCTGAACCCTGTAACTCCCCAAACAACAGTGGAAAGTAGAAAAGGAAAACTGTGTCGTGTTCCCAAATTAAAGGCGAGACAGGGAACGTCCTTAATCCTGAAAGAAAATAGTTTTGTTGTGAGAGGACAAAACTGTTTAATCAGCTGCCCAAATACCTAATAAACACGAGTGTTGTTGTGGTGGACATCTTCAAAAGAAGCTTAGACGCCTGGCTCAGAACAATCACCGATGAGCCGGTCGTACCTGGCTATGTGAGGTGAGAGTACAAGAAACCAACTCACGAGGGGCGACAAGCTTGACATTCGTGATATGAGAAATCATCTCGCGGAACATTTGAAAGGTTGAAAGGTGTATATATATATATATATATATATATATATATATATATATATATATATATAACTGCAATAACCACGCAGTATATAAATGAATAGAAACGACATAGGTATTAAGGAACGTTTTCTGCACACGAGGAGGAGAGATAACGAATAAATGAAAAATGAGGCGAACCGCCCGGGAATCGAACCCAGCGTCCAACCGGCAATTGGAAGGCCCTGGGTTCGATTCCCGGGCGGTTCGCCTCATTTTTCACTTATTCGTTATCTCTCCTCCTCGTGTGCAGAAACGTTCCTTAATACCTATGTCGTTTCTATTCATTTATATACTGCGTGGTTATTGCAGTTATATGCGCATATTCACGATTTGCGAGGGTGCCCTCTCAGGGCATTGGTTTCTGCCCTATGTGGGAGAATTTCGATTTGTGATTAATTGAGGACCGTAGCATAATGGTAGCGCGTCCAACCGGCAATTGGAAGGCCCTGGGTTCGATTCCCGGGCGGTTCGCCTCATTTTCATTTATTCGTTATCTCTCCTCCTCGTGTGCAGAAACGTTCCTTAATACCTATGTCGTTTCTATTCATTTATATACTGCGTGGTTATTGCAGTTATATGCGCATATTCACGATTTGCGAGGGTGCCCTCTCAGGGCATTGGTTTCTGCCCTATGTGGGAGAATTTCGATTTGTGATTAATTGAGGACCGTAGCATAATGGTAGCGCGTCCAACCGGCAATTGGAAGGCCCTGGGTTCGATTCCCGGGCGGTTCGCCTCATTTTTCATTTATTCGTTATCTCTCCTCCTCGTGTGCAGAAACGTTCCTTAATACCTATGTCGTTTCTATTCATTTATATACTGCGTGGTTATTGCAGTTATATGCGCATATTCACGATTTGCGAGGGTGCCCTCTCAGGGCATTGGTTTCTGCCCTATGTGGGAGAATTTCGATTTGTGATTAATTGAGGACCGTAGCATAATGGTAGCGCGTCCAACCGGCAATTGGAAGGCCCTGGGTTCGATTCCCGGGCGGTTCGCCTCATTTTTCATTTATTCGTTATCTCTCCTCGTGTGCAGAAACGTTCCTTAATACCTATGTCGTTTCTATTCATATATATATATATATAATTGACGATTGGTTCGGTTAAGTCGTAATATTTTCGTTAGTTTTAACGTTTTACTTGATGGATTCATTTTAAAAATGTCTCTTAAAGATCCCAGTGTAGTTTACGTTCCCAAACTTTGACCTTGTGTAGTTTGTGTCCCTTTTTGCGTCAGGGGGACGTAAACTACACTTACTCCCATTTGGCTACTCGAATCTTAGTTCATGTGGGTGTAAAATTTCCGAAACGTACATACACACATACACACACATACGTTATTTATGGTATTACTAACGGACGCTAATTCTCTCCTTGAAGAACGCTTTTTGGAGTTTTTTTTACGTTCTGGCTAGTTTTTCTTTTTTTTTTAATTCTATAATTGCTTGTCTGTTTATGAATTTCGTTCACATTCATAAAAGTATTTTATGGGGGGATCAAGTAAAGATAAACACCCCAGCCTTCTTTAATTAGCCTTATAAGGCTAACTAACGAAAATATCACGACCTAACCGAACCAATCGTTAAGTCAACTGTACGCCCTTGACGATTGATTAGGTTAGGTCGTGATATTTTCGTTAGTTAGCCTTATAAGGCTAATTAAAGAAGGCTGGGGGTGCTTATCTTTACTTGATCCTCTTTTTGTATTAAATTTCCTTCTTTTATGTTTGCAGCGTCCCTAATTAAATCTCAAACGATTTGTGTAAAGGCTTCGTCGCCTGAAAGTATACCAAACCTTAAAATTCTCCACACCTCGATCGTATCTCCCAAAATTCTTCGTGCAATTTCTTTCATCCATATTTACTTGTAACTTAATATTTCATATCGTATTATAGATGATGACGAAGTAAACAACAAACCATTTTCTCGCTTCATCCAAATCAATTCACAATTCACGGTTTCGTAAGAGCGCCATGAACACACACACACACACACAGTGTATGTTAAGGTTAGAAATATTTGCATTTTAATTTATTTCACAGCGCTGTATTTTACGTTTGGATTATTTTAAACTATGGCCGTACTTAGTCTGCGCCTAAACCCCCTGGATTAAACTCTAAACTCTTCAATAATTTCAGAAGTCTATGTTTATGAGCACTTCACTGTAGAAGTCTCCGTGGACGTTTTTCAGTTTATGTACCGTTTTCTACAGTACATTACATACAGCATAGTAAACATCCTTTGCAGGTTAGGTTAGGTTAGGTTATCAAGAACTCATTTTTGATCACTCATTTTTGATCTGAAAAGAAGCAAAAATAAATTATATGAAAAACGGTACACAAACTGGAAAAGGTCCGTCTCCGTCAGAAAAGACCTTTTCTGCAACCCTTTTGTTGAGCTCCTTTGTTTTATCCAAAAATGTAGGAGACTTTGAAATGTTTTGAGAAAGGAAGTCGCTACTCCTTAATTGAATTTCTGGATTATTCTCTTCTTATTTCTTTAGGTTGATGGATACGCTTCAAAGATTTCAGTAACCTTGAAATTAAAAATTTGGTACCTGTAGGTTATCTCCCCCCCCCCCACAAATTTTGACAGAATATTTTCGTTAAAACTAACGAAAATATCACGACTTACCTAACCAATTATCAAGGGCGTACAGTTGATCTATTAGTAAATAGTAAATACTATTCCAGAAACAAACAATGTTATAATTAATAATAGATCAACTGTACGCCCTTGATAATTGGTTAGGTTAAGTCGTGATATTTTCGTTAGTTTTAACGAAAATATTCTGTCAAAATTGGTGTGGTGGGGGGGGGGGGGAGATAACCTACAAGTACCAAAAATTTTACATGTGTACACACACACACACACACACACACACACTGTATGTTAAGTTCAGAAATTGCAGGAATTGAATTTATTACTGAAATGTATTTTACGTTGTAGAAAACATAAAAAGACTAAATTTCTCTTTGCAAATTGAATACTGTAAATTCAGTGAAATTATCCTCTGTTTATATTAAAAAAGATTTAGGCAATTTATATTCTACATAAAATTTAATTCGTAAGAATTCAATGAATTGTTATTTACATTCTTGAAAAGACATTTTTTATTCACATAAAATTTTGTTCGATGAAAAATGAGAGTTTGAAATTAAAAAATAAATTACATTTAAAATAAAGTGAATCTAAATTCAAATAATAATAATTCTTTTAAGAATTCACTAAAAAGAATTATAAAATTATTTCATTCACCAAATTAAGTGAGTTACAAATAAATTATAAATTGTTTTAATAGTAGTTAACTATGCTAACTTTAAATTAAAATTTATCTAAACCCTACAATTACGAAGTTCCTTCACCAGCAGGAATGAAACGAGTCATCATTTCCTTTAATTTTATTTCCTGACGAAGTATTTTGAGTCTTTGTTACGTTTTTCATCTTTGGCCTCGATTCGAAACGAAATTTTTTAACTCTACGCCTTCAAATGTGTTTATTTGATAGCGTTTTTTATTGTTTTATTTCAGTAGCCCTTTAGTTTTGCTTGTTGCAAACTGTTCATGCAAATTCAACCACTGTTTTTTTTGTGCTTTTTTTTTTTTTTTTTGCAATTTTGCTTTTAGTATAACATTTGTATGTGAAATTTTTGCGCATGGCATAGTATACACATAGACAGATAGATATTTTGTGTGTGTGTGTGTGTGTGTGTGTGTGCGCGCGCGTGTGAACGAATGTTCAGATAGCAACATTAGGTCATATAGTTTCAGATATTCTTTTTTATACAAAATCACATTAAGACTTTAAAAAAAAATGGATACAAAGAAGGTTAAATTAATTCGGTTATTTTGCTTAAATGTCGCCATTGGCAGTTAAAACTGCAAAAATGTCGCGGTTACGTAAAGGATCCAAACGTGTGTATGTGTATGTGTGCGCGTGTGTTTGTGACGAACCCTGCTAAATTGAATTAAGTCCTCATATTACATTATAGTGCGCAATATATTTATAGCAAAACAAAACTCAATTATTCTTCAACACTAAGAAGGTGTGTGTGTATGACATGTATGACGTCAAATTGCAAGAAGGTATTACAATATGACGTCATACACAAGATGTCCCTAAAATAATTAAATTAATATGGATAAATTCATAAAAGAATAAAACATGAATATTAATTAGTTAATCAGTATAAATATTACGAGTATATAAAAAATTACTGGAATTTCAAGGAAAACACTGTAGATAAGTGTAACACAGTAAAACCTGTCCAACTCGGACTCTGGATAAGCCAGAAAAATTACCTAGGGAAAAACCTGTTTTATTCGGAATTTGTCCGAGTTGTACGGGTAAAATCTGAGGTGACCACGTGGTACACTCTGGTACAGTACTTTATTAAATTATTTTCATTACATCTTACTTTACATTATTCATATGTACACTTATATATCACTTTTTTCGGATCACCTGAAGATCAGGGCCCCCAGCCTTCGTTAGTTAGCCTTATAAGGCTAACTAACGAAAATATCACGACTTAACCTAACCAATCGTCAAGGGCGTACAATTGACCTAAAGATTGGTTAGGTTAAGTCGTGATATTTTCGTTAGTTAGCCTTATAAGGCTAACTAACGAAGGCTAGGGGACCCTGATCTTCAGGTGATCACTTTTTTCTTTCAGAAACAGTGTTTTAGTACACTTTATTGATTTGTAAGCTTCAAAATAGGTTTTTTTTTACAATACTTTCAATTTTACCTCAATAAGACGGAATCCTCTATTTCTCGGACTACCCTCCCCACAGTTAGTCCGAATTATACAGGTTTTACTGTATTTGAAGGTATGGTAAACTTAGTATAAAATTAAATGAATATTATACACACTTTTATGCAAGGTTTTAAAATTAAATAATATAAATTTTAAAATAAAAATTACACATTTGTATACAATTTTATTGGAGTTTATTTATTTATCTTATTCATGTATTATTTTGATCCTGTGAATATGTACTGCGTTTTATTTGGATTTATTTTGAAGGCTATATTTTTTGAAGCCTATACTGTCATACTGTCGTTTCAGGTTAGATAAGTCTGTTATTATTTTATCAACTTCATTCAGTTTAACTCGTCGGCATACATGAAGATTGTACATCCACTCGTAAACTTGGTAATATCAAAGTTTAAACCTTGTGGAACGCCATATTGTAATGGTTTAATACTGGAGATAGAATTTTCTTATTCTGACGGATTGGCATCTGCGTGTAAAATAGCATTCGAACCAAAATTTATCTACAGCAACGGCAATCAGTTTTTAAGTAATTTATCATGACTTACTGTGTCAGAAGCTGAAGACAATGGCTTGGACACACATTGACGCAGAATATTCGTATCATGGTAGGGTCGAAATTTTGCCAGTTAAGTAGTTTCCTTCAAAGCTGCTATCGCTGTGGGAGGGGAACGTTTTTCTCGCAAGTGAAGATCAGTGTACTCTCGAATACAGTAAACAGGATTAGTTTCGGGACTTGAAGGTAAAAAATTATGACCCTCTTTGTTTCTTCCTCTGAGTGGTAGTTTTGGAGGTGCGCAAGATGGGAGATGATTCTGAAGACTGGATATGTATTTAGCAGAACTAAGATCTCTTAAACTGACGTTGTTTAAGATGTTTACAGAATTTGTGCGTGCATTGGGTCTCATCTGGTCTTAACTAACGAATATGGGGGACTTTACACTTGGTTATCCACCAATGGTTGCCCTCGTTTGCTATGTTTAGTTTTTGTTCATTCGTAGGACGGGAATTTATGATTATGTACCGTCCAATTTGTAAAACCAAAATTTTTTTTATCTGCTCCTAACTCTGACAACAGTTTGGTTGTCGAAACACTCGACCATGGTTAAATTACCCTTGACCCCTCCTTTTTACATAAAATAAATGGCGATATATCACGAGCATCAACTGTACGACGTATCTTCCAAGACTTAAACTCTTTATATCCTGAAACACAGTCCTCGTAAAACTGATCGTTCCGCAGTCATTTCTCTGGGTACTCATTTTATTCTAACCGGACTGTTTAAAATCTATCTTTTACCATTTCTCAGAGCCTTTCTCCAGCAACTTTTCCTATCTTCTTTCTTTTCCAATTCCTTACCTTTGCTTATTTAACTCTTTCTTTTTTTTTCCTTCCCAATACTTTTCCATCTGAGCGTCGGATACGACATTCAACTGTCAGACGCATCTAAATTTAGGTGCATTTTCCTTATTCGTTCTTTCGGTCTCTTGTTATTTCCTTTGACGGAATTTGCAAGTCGTAAGAAGATTAATCGGCCTTTTCAAACGTTCTGTACTTTATACCAATTTAAAGTCGCTATTTATTTATTCCTTTGTTATGAACATTGTATTTTGACAGCTTTTCCTTTCCTATTTTAATGGGGTGATGCGGGGACGGGACGGATCCGTTTTTGCAGCGACATTGTAGAGAAACCGAAGGAATTGTTATTTTAATTTCAGGCAATTTTATTGTATTCGAAATTTCATTAAGAATTTCAAATGAGGTTATAGGTTGTTCCAAAATAAACAACAATAACAACAACATATACATACAGTACACACACACACACACACACCACACACACACACACCACCACACACACACATATATATATATATATATATGTATGGTGTATACATATATTTTTTTCCTATCCTTTTATATTTCATGAACGGAAAATTAAAATCACCACAGAGAAAAATATTTGCGGTTGGAGAGTGGAGGTCTTTTACCCAGTTTCTGATCTATGTAATGAAATCTGAAGATTTTGAAGTTGGTGTGTTCGGGGTCTGTACATTACAATTAGTACCATATTTAATTTTTCAATGTTTGCTGCTACACATTCTACGTACAGTAGCTGTTTGAAGAACTTAGTCATTTCTGCCATATGCCTTTCGCGTGTATAAATTGCGCAGCCTCCTTTATGTATATATATATATATATATATATATATATATATAATATATATATATATATATATATATATATATATATCGCTACATTACATTAATATAAATGAGATATAAAGTCAGTAAAATTTTTTTACATGAAAGCCTCGGTTTCGTTCGCAGTTCACTTCCCAAATGGCTTTCAGGATTTACTCTAAAAGAATATTACGCAAATATAAACTCCATTTAGAGAGAAATATAACGGAAACATAATTGAATTTATATCGTAAATATGTACATTTGCTTTGCATTTTATATGAGTTTTTTAAGCTAATTTGCTGCATTATTTCACTTTGTTTCCACGTCGGCTGACCGCTATTGTAAATGCAATTAAGCGGTTCATTTAACTCTTCAGCGGGTGTATATATATATATATATATATATATATATATATATATATATATATATATACACATATATATATATATATATACACACACAGTATATATGTGTGTGTGTGTGTGTATATATATACGAGTATATACGTCGCTCACTACGAATCCATTGTCCATCTGTTCATCCTTCCATTGTTTGGTAGATGAATGGGTACTATAAAAATTTCCAAAATGAACCAGGATACTGCAAGAGGGTCGAACACAGGTCGAGAGAGAGAGAGAGAGAGAGAGAGAGAGAGAGAGAGAGAGAGAGAGAGAGAGAATTAACTGAGTTACTCTCGAAAGAAAGTAATTCGTATCTTAACTCGGTTACTCTGCCGTCCACATTTCGACATGCATTTTTGAGCTTAAAAGTCTGACTGCCGCATGACAGTAACCAACCGACAGTAATATATATATATATATATATATATATATATATATATATATATATATATATATATATATATATATATATAGGGTATACAGGGTGTTCAGGAGGAAAGGTCAATACTTTGGGAGGTGATAGTATCGGTCATTGTGAGAAAAAAAGTTCATATGAACATGTGTTTAATTCTGAATGGTTACGGAGATAGAGCTGTTTGAATCTACAAATACAAAAGCATTGTTAATGGTAATCAAGAAAGAGAAACCAATTACTGTTTCTAACATTTAATGTTTAAACATTGGCATTTTGAATGGTATCAGATACAGAAATGACAAATTTGTTACAGTTTACAATACGTTTTCGAAAATCCCACCGTCAACCTCAATGCACTTTGCAACTCGTGTGCGAAGATCGCGTGTTGTTCGTCTGAGTTGATCTTGACGTTCCTTTATGCGGGCAGCAGCATCCAAAATGCGCGCGAGCAATTCGTCTCGTGTATCCACCTTTCTTTTGTAAACTTAACTTTTCATTCACCCCCACAAACAATAATCTAACGGAGAGAGGTCTGGAGACCTTGGTGGCCATTGAATGGGACCACCGCGGCCGATCCATCGACCAGGGAAAGTTTGATTTACGTATTGCATCACCAGACGGGTAGAATGTGGAGGAGCTCCGTCATGCTGAAAGTACATACCAGCGCGTGTAGCCAAAGGAACATCCTCCAATAGTCCTGGCAATTCATTTTGCAGAAATTCTAGGTAACTTTGTCCTGTAAGACGATTCTCTAAACTCTAAAGTAACAGGGCCAATCAGCTGATCATCGATGATACCGCACCACACATTGGCAGAGAAGCGATGTAAATTTGTTTCCACAGTGGCATTTGGATTTTCGTCTGACCACCGATGAGAGTTACGAGTGTTGTTGATACCGTCACGGGTGAAAGTAGCTTCATCGGTGAACAGTATTAATCGAAGCAATCGGCGATAAGCATCTACCCAATGACAAAATTCCAGTCGCATGGCAGCGTCTCCTGGTTGAAGGTGTTGTACACGCTGTACATGATATGGATGCAAGCCTTCCTCACGTAATGTTCGCCATACTCTTGTGTGTGGTACACCGAGACGTGTAGAAATTCTTCGTGAGCTAGTAGTAGGACTACGCTCTACCAACTGAAGAATGTTTTCCACTTCATCCACATCTTGTTGACCTTCACGTTCAGATGAAACATGAGCGCTGGGAAGTGTACCAATCTCACGCAATGTGTTGGAAACCCTGGTAAACACTCTTCGATCCGGAATTCTGCGGTTCGGAAACCGTCGACGGTATTCTGCGGTTCGGAAACCGTCGACGGTATTCTGCAACAGCAGCTGTTGCACTTCCATCACAAAAACCGTAGACATACACCATATCTGCATATTCGGCATGTGTGAAGGTGTGTGGCATTCTTAACACTGCTTCAAACACCAAACAATGTCACACAACAGTCAGCTGTCGATTGGCTTATGTTACATGCTTACATTACAGCTTACATGGTTCAAGGTCATAAGGGAGGGAAGGGGGAGGAAGAGCTGCGCGCGCATCAGATTCAAACAGCTCTATCTCCGTAACCATTCAGAATTAGACACATGTTCATATGAACTTTTTTTCTCACAATGACCGATACTATCACCTCCCGAAGTAGTGACCTTTCCTCCTGAATCACCTTGTATATGTATAGGGTGTATACAACTTTAATAGCTTATAACTTTTTTACTATTTACGTTATATCTTAATGAAATAACATTCGATGTGTCGAAAACCGAATTTTTTTTAGTACTCGTATATTACAAACGAGTGAAAATGTACCAGCTAACCAATAAACAAAGGACTTTTATTGTGACTCACTATTTGAAAACAAACTCTCCAACACATGTGGTTGGAGAGTTTTGGAAACGGTTCCCAGACAGAAGTAGACAGAAGTCTTCCACCAAGGAGGCCAATAAAGTTAATTGTAAAGAAGTTCAGTGATACTGGAACAGTTCGTCACCAAAATCGTAGACGCAATGGTCGCCGAGTAACTGCGCGTACAGAGGAGGCAAGAGCCTTGATACATCAAACAATAATAATGAGTCCCAAGAGGTCAGTAAGAAAACTTTGTGCGGAACTGTTAATTTCACGATCAACTGTTTACCGTATTTTACGGGAAGACCTACACACGTTTCCCTATAAAGTTCAATGTTTACAAAAATTGACAGAAGATGACCAGCATGTACGGTATGTACTGACTTATATACAACCATGGTAAGATGGTGAACAGGAAGGATTCGGATTTGAATAACATTCTTTTTAGTGATGAATGCAACATTCATTTGAATGGCTTTGTCACCACTCAGAATTACAGATACTGGGTTTATGGAAACAGGATGCCTTTGAAAAAAAGCCTTTGCACGCTCCCAAGGTTGTTGTATGGTGCGGACTAATTGGGAATCAAATTATTTGACCATATTTCTTTGAAGATGATAACGGTGAGGCTGCAACAGTAAACTTTGAACGTTACAAGACAATGTTGGAGGAATTTCTTATGCCTCGTATACGTTGTCAGGAATCAAATTTGGTTCCAACAAGACGGGGCGACAGCTTACACAGCTGGATTATACATGGATTATCTCCGGCAGCAATTTCCCGAAAGACTCATCAGCAGAGGTGGAGACATCAAATGGCCACTTAGGTCCCCGGACTTTTCACCCCTACATTTTCATTTATGGGGTTATTTGAAGGCAAAAGGCTTCCAAACGATGCTACAAAACGTACCAGAACTAAAGCCAAGAAATGAAGAAGTAATTCGTTCTATACCAGTGACAGTTCTTCAAGATGTCATTGTAATATTTTCCCCGGAAGGCTGCAACATTGCTTGAATATTGCATGGACTACATTTTGAGCATATTTTGACAAAATTGAGTAGATACTAAAACTATCTGAGGTTTTCTTCTTGTTAAAAGTTGTTTCATTAAGATAACTTAAATAGTAAAAACTTTATAAGCTGTTAAAGTTACATACACTGCATGCATTTATCCAGTAAGAGAACAACACTGCATGATGTTCTTACTCTTTATTTTGTTAAATTTACTCTGCACTATACTCGGGCTCATCAGGTAGGAGGAGTTCACGAGGAAGGTGGCGCCGAAAGGATCCAGATGGTATTGGTCAAACAACAGGGTGATAATGTGTCCAAAGATGAACTCAAATAGAGTAGCGTGAATTTCTCATACGCAAAACTAAGTAACTGAGTGTCTAAGTGTTGAAAAGAATGCTAACGTGTCTATGGTTCACACAGGATGGTAGCGTGGGTAAACTCTCATATATATCTTCAGAAATAAGTCTCAATGTACCGTATATGATCTCTTATAACTTTCGACTTTGTTCCGCTATCATTTCCACTGTAGGCTCACCAACAATTTAATCAATCAATGTCAAGTACTAAGTGTTACTGTTACTTCATAATCAAAATTAAATTCACTATGGGTCTTCCTTAGTATTACTAGAATGGTAGGCCTATACGAAACAAATAATATATATAGATAAATGTCATTGCTAAAAACACTGAGAAAAGAACACACGTTCAAAACACAGAGAAAGGAATACGCAGAAAAGTTTTAAAGTTTACTCTTAGGTTCACGGTTGAAAAATATTCAATTACGTTACATAATTACGATTAAATAAAGCCGAGGGACTGGGCTCAAAGTCTCCAGCCTAAGGGGAATAACTGATTAATTTAATTACTCTCAATATTAAGTTAAATTCATGATGAAAGACGTCCGTTTAAAGTTAAAATTGTCTAAGTCTGACTCCAAAGGAGTCGTGAAATGACTAGCTGCAGATTCTCTTTCTAAATGAACGACTTCAATTTGTTTTCTCCTTCCGTGCTGTGCATTTTCATAGCAGCCTCCCAGAATAGTTGAAGAAAGTCTTTCGCCTAACCCCGGGGAGCAGACAGGAAGGCAATGTCTTCCGGGAAGCTTCCGACCAAAACTCCCTTCCAAAATATCCATTTCTAGTTGTCATTGTGTAGCAACCAGATTTTACATTAACTGTTTTACATTATTTATTTACCTAACCGAATCTGTCATTATATTACTGCCTATTCGCAATTAAAATCATAACGTTCATTGTAAATAAATTTGCATATAATATCTATGACGTGCATTCCCGCCCCCAAAGAATATATGACGTTTCAAGTTTACTATTGCGCGATTAGTAGAAATGAAATATGACGTCATTAGAAATCAAGGAGCGCAATTGGTCACACCAAAACTCACATGATCAAAGATGGTGCCGCGCAGGTGTACTATTGCACCGAGTGTTGCGTGGTGAGCTACTGCGCAATCACGTGATGCCCTTTTACTGGAAATGAGGCCCCCGTAATCCTGCGCAAAATGCGCTAAAGTAGTTAGAGTGAACTTTCACGGATATTAACATGGCCAAAATGTTCTCTATGTTCTTTTAAAATTTGATTAAATTTTAACATATGTTTATTAACTTTATTTATTGATAATTATAAACGTTTCACATTTTTCACTCCCAACGATTACTTCTCACTCAATGTCATTCCCATTAACAAAGTGAGAGATCCACATTTGAGGAAAGTGTGTCTTGATTTGAGAAACAATGTCACACCATGTCAAGACTACTGATCACAAGTACAGTCCCTGAAACTCTACTCCCTGGAAAGACGGTGCAAGGAATGCACAATATTATACGTATGGAAAATACTCGAGGGAATGTTCCAATCTTTAGAAATTAAATAAAAACACACTGGAATGAGAAAAGGGGTAGATCCTGTACTATCCCAACTGCGGTAGGACAGGAACCAAGAAAATGGAAATGAAAAATATTCTCAGAATACTAGACTGAAAACTTTTTAACGTGCTGCCGAAAAGAACCAACCAGGACAGGTTTCTGTGTAAAGTCCCTGACCAGCCACTTGTAGCTAGTAGCTATGAGGGAGGGACGGAAGTAGAAAGCGGCTCTCTCCTTCATCAAATCTCTCCAAATGAGGCAGGATGCTGCAGAGGGGTTGAACACAGTTGAATCTTGAACAGTTGCTTAACCCAACAAAAGCAATTTTATATATATATATATATATATATATATATATCAGGGGCGACGCCAGACTTTTCACATAAGTCAGGCACAAGCATTATGGGCTTGATATGACTTCGATAGAATTCATATTAATGAATATGTAAATTTTGTTTTTTAAATAATTTTGCTTTTGTTTTCAAAAATTACTTAAAGCCTACTAAATCAATAAATTGTTTAATAATTATAATAACTTACTTGTATTTTATTATGTCCTTAGAGGATGTCTTCATCATATTTAATCTACCTACCATGAGTCATTTATACATAAGCTCCAACCTCCTCGGTTTCAATGCAAATTCTTCGATGACCTTGTCATGTAGAATCTTTTGCCTCTCCAGGGAAACCACAATTTCTTTCTCTATTGCAATTCTTGCTCCAGGGAAACCACAATTTCTTTCTCTATTGCAATTCTTGCTAAACATACTAGTCTTTCCTGACCAGTTCTGTTCCTTAAATACGTCTTAATTCGATTTAATGTTGAAAAACTTCTTTCTGTGGATGCACTGCTCACTGGTATAGTTAAAATCAATCTAAACAGTTTTGCAGATTCGCTAAAAGCTTTTTCTAAATCTAAGTCAATGCATAATTTTAGCAGTTCTTTGACATTTTTGCAGGCAGTAAAATCAGGATCTTTATAAATGTTCTTCAATGTAAATGGGTATCTAAGGTCGAGTAAAATAAGAAAAAAAAACACACACACACACAAAAAGCACAAAAGAAAAAAAATTCAAATGCACTGAAACGAATACGACACGGTCCCTGAGGTAACTAACAATGATAAAAGCCGTGCGCAATTCATAGTTGCCACATATCTCTATTTTCACTCAAACAGCTTTCTGAGGATGAGATTTGGCAATCAGCGTAATGTTAGGCACTTAGAAATATGCCTGACTTGTAAACTGAAAAACTCGCTTTTCTCTTCTTTGAAAAAATAGATTGACAAAATTATATACACATCTGATTGTTTTGACAGATGCTATACTAATGTTGATTTTAAATTACATTAAATTTTGTAAAAGTTTCATTTTTTCATAAATGTGATGCAAGGCATCAGAAATGATGCCTGACCTGGCTTTGTGGCTTAATGCGCTCGGTCGCTCAGGCGTCATAAAACAAGTCTGACTTTGCCCAAAGAAGCGGCGCAAAGAGAGAAGAAAAAAATGCGGCATTCTAAAATTTATATTGTTCTAATAAAGTGACCATAATAAATAGATCATTAAAATACATGAATTTAAATTTTACATGATGACGAGAAATTAAATTTATTTTTTCTTTTAAAGTTAGGTCAGGCTGAGCCTGACCTGCCTGATCCCCGCCGTCGCCTCTGAATATATATATATATATATAATTATATATATATATAATATCAACGTAAAGAACGACGCTTGTATAGGAGAACATTCCGCGCAAGATGAGGACTGAGGAGGGAGAACGAACAAATGAAAAAATGAGGTAACCACCCGGGAATCGAACCCGGGATCTTCCGATTGCCGGTCAGATATGATATTCCTGGGTGGTTACCTCATTTTTTCATTTGTTCGTTCTCCCTCCTCATCTTGCGCGGAATGTTCTTCTCTACAAGCGTCGTTCTTTACGTTAATACTGCGTGTTCTTTGCAGTTGAAATGTGTGTATATATATATATATATATATATATATATACAGAGAGAGAGAGAGAGAGAGAGAGATATGTGTGTGTGTGTGTGTGTGTGTGTTGTTAGTAAAATACGGTACGTAATTATTAACTTTAACAAAGCTAAATTCGAAGATTTTTGTCAAACGTTTTGATAAAATGAAAATTAAGTTTACCACATTCTGTTGAAAAACAAAATGACGGATTGAATAACTTTTTATCAGCAAATCAAAGGATGAAACTTATTCGCTTTACCTGTTTAATAATTAAACCAACCTCAAAATAAATTCAAGCGTAAGAAAATCATTTCGATAAATAATAACTAACTAATGAGGCCATCAGTCAGTGATTCTACCCATCATTTGCTATTAGCAACGAGCAGAACTCTCTCACTTCGCAGGAATGCACATGATGGGGAGAGAAGTAACTTCCTCTTAGTTAACCTTTCAGCACTAGAAGAATATTTCATCTATTATACATATATATGAATGTACTAGAAAAATTTCACCTGCGTTTATAGGTGATATTATAACCCTTAATGTTCGAATACTACTAGCTCACTCCACTGAATTCCTTATAATGTGGATTATGTTGAACCAGATGCGACTTTAAGAATATCAACTATGCTAATATCAACGTTTCAGTAGATTTTCAGTTTAATTTTAACAAACAGTTGTGTTGTACTGTTTTTCCTTAAAGTTTTCAGAAACGTTTTTACTTGTATCGAGTTTAAAAGAAAGAATAGTCTTTTTGAGTTTTCGGGTGAGTACGCATGTTCAATGCAACTCAGTAACAGCGTCTTTTCGCTCTACACTGTTATGAGGAGTAAGTACTGAATCGTACATTTCAAAATAATGGAAAGGAGGGAGAGTGTTTGGGGGAGACATTTGAACTAATCAGCAAAAGAATCATTGAAACAAAATGAGAATTAACACAGTTTTTACTTAGAAAAAAAAACCGTTTCAATGAAATTATTTTGAACAGCGTTGAACAGCTTTTTATTTTATCTATCTTAATTACTGGATGTCTGATAGTGCAATGAACGCAACTTTATTTATGTGCTTTTACATTTAAGTATATATGCAATTGTGCACATGCGCAATACACAATTACAAACACGGTTAGGTAGACCAGCCATGAGTGGATCCTAAGGTCTTTGTTGGTCTGAAACATTATAACATTATTATGTGCGATCACAAAGTAGAAACTGTGAATTTGTGCTACATCAACTGTATATTAAAATATTAAATCTTCATAAATGTAAGCAACAATCTTTGGTCCATTTTGAATGTTTTGAATGTTTTGAATGTCTTGAAAGTTTAATTTGGGTTCAGCTGAAATTTTTTGATAAATTTGTTCACAGTTTTCAGTAATGTTAAGCGAAGAAGAAAGTTGGTGTTGATTTCGGTTCTGTTTAAATAATTGCTAAACCTTAATATTATTAAGGGTACGTGGTGGACACGTCGCAACACCTCTGCCCGTTAGATGAGTGAGATTAAACGCCATTGAGTCTGGGTAGCATTTGGATGGGGGATGGTGCTACTGTAGTATGCGGTCTACCGTTAAGTTTCTACTGTAGTATGCGGTCTACCGTTAAGTTTCTACTGTAGTATGCGGTCTACCGTTAAGTTTCTACTGTAGTATGCGGTCTACCGTTCAAAATATTTAAAAGGAATTGAAAATGAACTGAAAGGAATTATAATTTAATTTACACAATTAAGGAATTATTAAAGAAGTTAAACATACTACTACCGCATACTTAACGGTAGACCGCATACTACAGTACGCCCTTGATGATTGGTTAGGTTACGTCGTGATATTTTCGTTAGTTTTAACGAAATATCACGACTTAACCTAACCAATCGTCAAGGGCGTACAATTAACCTAATATAAAATAATAAGAAGATAAGAAGCTATAATTAAAAGGTAGACCGCCGAATCGTAGGTAGACCGCCGAATCGTAGGTAGACCGCATACTACAGTAGCACCTGGGGTGCTACGTAGTATGCGGTCTACCGTTAAGTTTCTACTGTAGTATGCGGTCTACCGTTAAGTTTCTACTGTAGTATGCGGTCTACCGTTCAAAATATTTAAAAGGAATTGAAAATGAACTGAAAGGAATTATAATTTAATTTACACAATTAAGGAATTATTAAAGAAGTTAAACATACTACTACCGCATACTTAACGGTAGACCGCATATACTACACGCCCTTGATGATTGGTTAGGTTACGTCGTGATATTTTCGTTAGTTTAACGAAAATATCACGACTTAACCTAACCAATCGTCAAGGGCGTACAATTAACCTAATAATAAAATAATAAGAAGATAAAGCTATATTAAAAGGTAGACCGCCGAATCGTAGGTAGACCGCCGAATCGTAGGTAGACCGCCGAATCGTAGGTAGACCGCATACTACAGTAGCACCTGGAGGATCGTCCTCCGCGTTTAGATGATGGCGCGATCCGTGGTTCGGATCTCGCGTAAAGCTGTAGGTCGTTTCGTCACCTGACCTTTGTAATTACGAAAGAGGTTAAGCAACCCCAATAACGGTCATACCTTAATATTAGGCACTGAACGTAAGTTCAAAGGTAAACAACGGATTGGATTGAGACAAAAAGAGATAATTTGTACGTTTGGTAAACTTCTTTTAAGATTCAACTTTACCCTAAAAGGACGACCGCTACATATTGGTAACCTTTCAAATACACGCATTCATAACTTAACTCTACAAACAATTCCGGCGTTAAAGGGTTAAATCCTTTGTTATTCCATCTTTCTCATTGGGTTCATATCCAGAACGTGATGTCGATCGGCGAAGAATCATTGGTTGAAAGAAGGTTCTTTCGCACACTTATTTTAAACCGAAAATTAATGAATATAAAAAAGTTGTAAAATAGGAGCATGGAGGTATTTCACTGCAAGTTTGCTTACGCACACTTGCCCAATCATCATCATTACCAACGCTGTTGAAGTTACTATAAACATTCCAGTCGCATGAATGCACGTTTTACAACTTCAGAACTATCAATTACCCACGTGAAATATCCAAAAATTGCCCTCCGTTAAAAATTATGACGAGTATAATTGAACTCACATGATTTGAATTTTACCCAATAAATTAATCTAATTTTTAAACTAAACCCAAAAATGATCCATGAACCACTCACGAAATAAGATTCTTAAAATATGTTATTAATATTAACCTATGTTGTTTTTATGATAAAATCTACACTACTTAATAAACTGCTTAATAACTACTTAATAATTCACGTATTACACTGAAATCTTATTAAAGATTTAAGTACTCTTTGACAATCAAAGATCTAATATTTAATAATGTACTTTCGGTTCCAATAGTCGGGATAAAGTGGGCTGAAATGTAAGTATGATTTAGTATATCGCAAATACTGGAACCGATGATACAATTTCGGAAAAAATTCCGTCTAGAAACAATTTCTAAAGAAAAATAAATTATTTCTAATGACTGAGTTTTTCCTTTGAAATTTAATTAATGTCCTCAAAAAGACTTAAATATTCAAATAAAAACAGGATGTAACACCAATTAGTAATTTTTATGGGTTTTTTAGACATTCTGTTTCTAGTCGAACATTTTTCCGAAATTGTGTATGTAGGCCTAACTGTGCAAACCGTGTTTCTATAAAAAAGGGAAATGGCCAAACGTTGTAAAAGAAATTCAATAGAAAACAAAGCGTTTCGAACGTTTTCATCTTGTTTGACTCCTCTTCAGGTTTATTTATTTGTTTTAATCTCACACGATGTCACACCGTTATACCATTCACAACACTTTAAGAATTTTATATACATACATTTATACATACATATATGAGGCGGGATGCTGCAGAGGGGTCGACCGCAAGTCGATCCTGAACCGTCGTTCAAACCCTCATAAAGTATCACAAAGTATATATATGTATATATTAGGGTGGTCCTCAAAAGCCTTTTTTTCGCACTTGATGTGGACAAGTCCGACATGTGGGGTCCTTTTCAATGACAAAGAGTGCATGCAATATTTCAATTTGATTGAAGACTGTTTAAAGGTGCTACCAGGCACTTGAATTTTTCACTGTTCAAGCCACAGTGGGGGAGATTAACAGAAGATGCATCAATTAATATTATAAGAGTGGGTGGAAGGACTTGAAGGCCCGGTCGGAAACTCGTCCAAGATCCCAACTAGGAAACATGTATGAAAATTTCTAGTTATGAAATTTATGAAGCTTACTACACTCTCCGATATGACTTCAACATTCTACCACCACCTTCCGTTTTGTCACTACGAAATTTAGTGCACGAAACTCTTTTTCACTCAAACGAAGAGGTGTCAACAATACAAAATGATGGTCACAAAGGGAAAGATCTTCATTTCCCAAGTCCCTCCATCTACAGTGTTCGTCTTCGATTCTGGAAAATGTTTTTGATGATTATCTACCACCTGAAAAGGAAATTTTCTTTTCATCATCTTTGGTGATGATTCCCTTGTCTTTTGAATGAGAGTAACTCATCTTTCTGCAACGTCATTTTCGACTCTCATTTTCATCGGGACCTCTTTGCTTCGTTTATAATTTACATCCTGGTTCCAGTCATTTAGATCTTTCTCGAGAAAATGATGAGAGATGTTAAGGTAATTGAAAAACCAGCCAATCTTCTCCGGCTTCAAACCTTGAATATCTTTCCTGGAAAGTTCAATTCGCGTGGATGGAACCCCCTTTAACATCTTAACCCTAACTATTTCCTTCAAAAAAAAGCTAAAGGCAAATTGCGGTTTGAGAAAACCCTTTCCATATTCAAATTGGAAATAAAGCAACCAACTAATTTTTTTTTATTTAACTTTTCTTTATTAATAACTAGTAAGGATAATTGATAGTTTTAATTAGGTTAAACTTTGTTCTTATTTTCGAATTAACTTTCTTTTGTAATAATTCAAGCTCTCTCTCTCTCTCTTTACAATTTTTATTTTAAATGGTAATTAAGTAATTTTTCTTCCTTATAAATTAATGATGCAATTTTCAACATAAAATCTACATTTCTTTAACACTCAAATATTGTCTTCTGCGTCCGGATAACGTAGGTAGCGATCAGTGGTTCGGAACCTAAGTAAAGCTGTAGATACTCTCTGTCATGTGACCTTTGCTGTTAAAAAGGTGGTTAAACACCCACTCACCCTCACACACAAAAATAAACACTCCCTTTTGAAATGACAAAATGATAATTTTGTCATAATGATTCCATTAATAGGAAATTGCGTCATACGAAAGATAATTTAGCAGATTATTCAAGGCACACAACAGTTAAAAACTATGGTTTACTGCATATCTACAGTGCAGTGTTATTACGGCTTTTTAATCCTAAAAGGATGACCGGTACAAATTGGTAACGTTTCAAATACACGCATTCATAGCGTAACCCTACAAAAAATTCCGGCGTTAGAAAGTTAAACGTGGTAACTTGACCATTCCCACAAATAGAACGTGTAAATTCAAACCTCAAAATAAACCTGTGAACAGTCTGAAAGTAGAGAATATGTCCACTGTGTGAAAACATGATGGAGCTTCATTTTCATTTCATCAAATCTGATTTCTCTTAAATAGATATTTTGTACAGTTATTTTGAAAATACTCGAGTGATTTTCATGTAATTATAGATATAAATGGGTATAAATGACGTATAATCTATCAAGCCAGTGACCGAAGTTTGCCCTATTAGCGAAGTGAAGACACTGAGGTCGGGGGTTCGAATGATGCTTATTTAGGGTTGCCAACTTTTAAATAAAAAACTGGAGAATTAGGACGCGAATTAGGACATCGTTACTACTTAACCTTGGTAGTTAATAAGATAGTTACATTGTTACTACTTAACAGTAACATTGTTACTACTTAACCTTACGGATCACCTGAAGATCAGGGCCCCCAGCCTTCTTTAGTTAGCCTTATAAGGCTAACTAACGAAAATATCACGACCTAACCTAACCAATCGTTAGATCAACTGTACGGCCTTGATAATTGGTTAGGTTGGGTCGTGATATTTTCGTTAGTTAGCCATATAAAGCTAACTAAAGAATGCTGGGGGCCCTGATCTTCAGGTGATCCAACCTTCTAGTACCTAAGATACAGTTACAATGTTACTACTTAACAGTAACATTGTTACTACTTAACCTTACTAGTACCTAAGATACAGTTACTTCAAAATAGGTAAACTAAACGTATAAAATCATATCGCGTACATAGAGGATAGAGGGCCGGAACATAGTACTAGATTCATAGGTATCTCTTAAGATTTAGGAACCATCATTTCATTAAACTCAGTGAGTGACAATGTCCTATTTTAAGAATTTGTAATATTATGACTGATTTTCAATACATTTCTGTTAACAGAGTTTTAGATTAGCCTAATTAGGACTATTTCGTCTCCTCTTATGGCCTCGAGCCAAAACCCATTTCTCGTTTTGGATATTAAAGGCCTACTACATATTACTACTATTTAGGTTTAGGGTCTGAAGTCGTCCTTGGTCGCGCCATCTGCAAAGCAAAGTTGCAGAAATTGGCTCGAAAATTGGATTGTAAATGGTCGGCTAATTTTCAATTGAAATAAAGGACTGTCGTTATTCCCAAATGACGCCTTTACGAACCCGATACTCAGACCTCGTGTTGCTTTTTGGTCACAACCATAAATCATTTGTTTAACAACTTTTGACTCACTCGGGTATTAAAAACAGATATATCAGAGAAAATTGACTTTCATTTATTTTTAATCTTTCAACCAGAAATAAAAAAAAAAAAAAAATTGTAGCAAACATTTTTCTGTTGAAAAAGAATACAAATTTTTGTTTCTCTTCATAAACTAATTTAACTGAAAATGGAACATTTTTAACTTTGGGGCCTAAAGGTTGTTACTCGTAATTGTAGCGAAATTTTAAAAATATTTTATATACACGAGTGTATATACACCTACGTATATTTTATATAAATATATATATATATATATATATATATATTGTTCATTTTGAGAGAAAGTATATTGTATATACACAGATATAATATTACACGTGCTTGGAAAGGGAAAAACTAGATTTTCTAAACATTTCCTTACATTCGTCCTGAAGGAATTATAGTCATAAAAACAAAGCGACAGGAACCCCTGCCTTTCGTTTTCCTAGCACTTATAATAATAATAATAATAATAATAATAATAATCATAATAATAATAATATCTGTAATATTTAATTCGTAGCTTACAAAGTACTTAACCCTTTAACGCCGAACGTTTTTGTAGGGTTAAGTCTAAATGCGTGTATTTAAAACGGTACGTATTCGACCCAGTCGGCGTTAGAGGGTTAATATATAAATTTCTACGAGACATTTTCACGGAATTTTGGAGGTTTTTTCCGCGTAATTTAGGCAAGCCAAACTAGGCTCGGCTTTCTTCGATTTTACAGCACAATATGGTGCATATGTTTTACTGTTTACTTTCGATCAACACAACTTTTTGAATTGGCTTTCACATTTCCAGTATCCTCGAATTTTTCTTTATTGTAGATCTGCAAGCAAAGGGCTTTCCTTACTACAAACTGCGTTTTAAAATCACGTTTCGCTACACAATACACCGTGTCGAAATAACGCTTCACAATAAACATCTTGAATTGTAGAATACTTGTATTGTACTATAAATTCGACGATAAACGAGCCTAGTTAGTTAGATTAAACTACATAAAAAGTCCCCAAAGTTCTGTGAAAATAACGTGTTGAAATTCATACGTTAAATACTTTGTAACATTTGAATAAACAAAATAAAGGGGTTCTTCTCTTCTTTCGTGTGTATATATATATATTATATATATATATATATATATATATATATATATATATATACACACACAGTCGATTCCGCTTAATTGGGACACAACGGGACTCGTGTGTTTTGTCCAATAAAGCAGCTGCCCTAATTAAACGAACCTGTCTTCTATTGGGGAAGAAATAAAACTATAAAAGATAAACATTTATTTAATAAAAGCAGTTTTTAGTGACGCATGGTGTGTATATATATATATATATATATATATATATATATATATATATATTCTAAAGTAAAACCAAACAAAATCACTGCATGCATCTAAAGCAGATCGAGGACGCCCTGTCTTTCCTTCTTGCATGAAATACTTTGGGAAGGCACTTATGCGGGCTTTAGCCTCCGCATGAGTTATTTTTCGAGGCTCGGGTTCGTCGTCATCGTCGCTGTCTGGCTATGGATCTCTTTGAAGACGTTTTGCTGCTACTTGCTCTATAATGCTCTCGTCACAATCGTCATAATCGGTGTAGCACCGCACGTCATCGTCAGTTGCGGCAAACATTTCTTGATTAATAACACCTGGTAATGCAGTCGCAGATTCTACATTATTTGTTGAATCTTCCGCTAAACTGGACTGTGAAACCACAATGACGAAAGCAGTTTTGAATTGTTTGGGGGTTTATTCCTCGCCAGCTGCGACTGATAAACTGATTTGGGATTTGATCTCATCCAACAGATCAGTTTTCTGAGAAAGTAAAAGGCTTTGTCGCTGTGACATCTTCAATCACACTGATATTGTTCAGCCTGTTGTGAGCCTAATTCACATTGTTTTACCAAATAAGGTAAGAGCGCACACTGTGTACATCATCCATACAACGCCACCATCAACCAATCGTGTTCACAGTTACCAAATAAGGTAATAGTATGTGTGTGTAGCGTCACAAGTGACGTCACAATACGGACCAATAAAGCTGCTTGACTGTCCCTAATAAGCGGATTTAACAGTACGATAATTCAATTATACGTTTCCGTTTATAGAAATTTGGCCCAATAATCCGGTTGCCCAAAATTAACCGACGGCGCCATTAACTGGAACAGACTGCATATATATATATATATATTTTTTTTTTATTTTTTATTTTTTTTTTTTTCGTCACTAAAGTAGATGTTAAATTAACAGTAAAATTACTGTCTTATTTTTCTGTTTTCAAAAGAACAGTAAAATACAATTGGAATTCGAATTACAGACAATATTTATGTGAACTGGATTTTACTGTTTTAGTAATTAACATTTTTTAATCAGTTTAACAATCATGTTAATTTGATAGGAATTTACTGTCACATAAACAATATCCTCAAAAACGATTTTTAAATATCATGATGCCCCATCCTGCTATTTTAATAGTACAGGGTGTCCGAGAATTATCTGTACAATTTTTGGCTGTTATTAAAAGTCAACCATGAAGTGTAGAAATTCCAGTGTTGTCCCATTTTACAGAGAATCTCATTAAGTTTTTTCTGATACCAAGTTTTGACAAGTTTTTTAGAAATTCCAGTGTGTCCGAACATTATCTGTACAATTTCATCTTTTAATAAAATTCTTGATAACACACGTAAAATTCTTAAACAAGATTATTTAGAATCTGTATTTTCAAAAGTTTCTTTATTAAGTAACGTTGTTACAAACATTCGATATGTGCACCATTAGTGATTCGCAAAACATCCAATCGATACTCCAAATGTTGCCATGTACGCTGCAGCATATCCACATCAATTCGTTCAATAGCAGCTGTGATTCTTGCTTTTAAATCATCAATGTCTGTCACCCGCGTACATTTCTAAAAAACTTGTCAAAACGTGGAATCAGAAAAAACATAATGAGATTCTCTGTAAAATGGGACAATACTGGAATTTCTACACTTCATGGTTGACTTTTAATAACAGCCAAAAATTGTACAGATAATTCTCGGACACCCTGTACATATATTAAAATAGTATAATAGCATAATATTATACTATAATTGTTCATTTGTCATTTATACACTGTATTTGCATTGTCACGTGCTGCCCTTGGGCGAATTAAATGAGAAAGTATTAAAACGCAAATAGAAAAGATAAAGATTTGACAACCATCTTCAAAGACGTTGAGTGTGAAGCTGAAAAAACGCGGGATGAACACAATAAGTTGGAAAGAGGGCTGTACCTCCAACAGGAAACCCTGAAGAATCTAAAAGAGAAAATTGAAGAAATCAGCGAAAATAGATTAGAATTAAACTGTATTTTCAAGGAAAAGAACAAAGAAAGTACTGTGTTCAAAAGTAGTACGATCTGCTTTACAGCAAAGTATGCTGTCTGAAAGAAAAACCGGAGCACTGTGTAACCTCGTCGACGCTTGCGAAGTCATCTGCTCGGGTTTCGTGTCAACAGACCCTTAACTTTCGGAGAGCAATGGGGGCTTCGGTGGTACTAATTAGCAGACTCGAAGAAGTCATGACAGGCCTAACAAGCCGATGGTTGATTTCTTTTGCTCAAGAACAACGCGGAGAGCCTCGGAACGGACGGATATTTAGGCAAGTGTAGGGTGGAGACTGACTACCATAGTCTAACAGGCGACTGGGTGAGGTGTAAGTGACATACTTGTTCAGACAGTGACTGTAAACTAAAATTGTACAATAACAACAAGTTTTATCAATTTTAAATTTAGTTTAAAAGCTAAAACTGTAAATTTTCAAAACACAGGTGCCACTGTTATTTTAACAGTAAAAACATGTAGCTTGAAGAATGACTAAACATCATATTTACAGTAACTTAATTATTAAATTGTTACTGGACATTTTCATGTTGATAAATCTCAGTCATTTTAAAAGCAAATTACTGTTCTTAAAACAGTGTCTGTAGTTTCGACAATTACAGTAACAGTAATTTTCATATTACAAGTTCATTTGTTATTTTAACAGGAAATACTGTTCTTAAAACAGGGCCTGTATGTTCCGTATTTACTGTAACAGCTGAATCAAAGTCAGTACTCTTAATTTAGGTTGAAAGTTTTCTTATTACAAATTAAATCAATAATTAATACACTCAAAATTTTGCTGTGCTAAAATATGTAGTCGAAAATGCTCAAGAATAGCGTGCATCTGTATTACTTACTATATACGAGTTTCACACAGACATACTGTACTTTATAAGGTACTTACGTACTATATTTTGAATCTTTAATGATCATAATTAAATATGTAAATAAAATGAGTTAAAATTCATTCTTAAAAATGGTATTTACATCGAATATTTGAAAATAATTCCAAGAGTCAGATTTTTATTTGTGGTATACCCCATTGAACGGATCAAAACGCACGCGCAACCCGTTTTCTGTGAATTGGCCCCCCTAATTTATTTAATTTTAAAACTATGATAATAGTCAGGAGGGTCAGAAACTGGCACAGAGCTCAAGCCAACTAATGCGGCCCATTGCTCTAACCCTTGTTACCAGCATCACTGGGATTCGAACTCCCGACCTCAGTGTTGTTTATAGGGAAACGATGTTATTCATTGAGCTACAGACGCTGGTTTAAAACTATGATAGATATAGTTTTAAAACTTTCTATATCTGAAGGTGAACATTACCAAGGAATGAAGATCAACGATATGGGTTTGCAACCATTCTTTGTCCAATCAAATGTAAACATTTTTTGATCTTGCAGCGAATTCCGTGACTGTTAAAGTAAGATTAAAGTCTCTCGATCAAAATTACGGTACAATACTGTATAATTTCCATTGCTTCTTATCAGAAAGAAATAATTGATTGGTTACGATTATTAATACTTGACTGTTGTTTCAACAGTAACATTAAAAATTATTTTTACTGGAATAGTTAAAAGAACAGTAACAAACCAAACCACCAATAAAATACCATTAATTCTATTAATTATAGTATATATATATATATATATATGCGTTTCTAATTCCTTGTCTGTTTGAAGAAAATACAATTTTTCTGAGCATTACTTTTTCCTTTGATTATAATACAAACACTCGTCGCTTCTCGTCTGTTCAGTGTCATATTACAGTAATTGCATTCTTTAACCTGTGGATGAGGGATTCATATCCCCCGTAGCACTCTTTTGCGTCCACGGAATCGCAGCCCGAGAGTTACTCTTTGGACCTTCTTGCTCGCTCTAGCTTCTACTTTCTTCTTCTTCTTCTTTTGCAGGTGGTTTATGGCTGTTTTTAATCCTTTTAATCCTCTTGGCGGTTAAATATGCTCTCATTTGCTTAATTTTCTCTCCATGAACTACTTTCGTTTTCGACTCTCTTTTCTGCTTTTTCCTGTCGTGTCTTTATTTCGTTACATTTAAACGCGTTTTTTAAGTACAATAACCGTACTTAATTAAGATGGAAAGGCAACATAGTGGGAAATTAAGAACTAATGGGAGTCGGAACCACGTCATTTAAGAACCAGCGTTCCTACCAACCACGCCATCCAGAACTCCCCAAAAAACGTTCATTCAAGCGATACCAATATTGGCGCTGTGTGACAACGCTCCCTTTAGCTTTCCGAATTCTAATTATCGCGTTATTGCTGGTCAGAAACCATGGGACACGGGTTCGAGCCCCACTAGCTCCCATATAATTCGTCGCTTAAATGTCTTTTCCTTTTAAATAACATTTTTTTCTAACATTCGCCCGTTTTCGACCGTCTTTCATATCGACGATGAAACATACGTTACAGAGGAAAGTTTTCTTTTTTGGTAAATGTGCTACCAAATTTCTTATTAATTAATGATAACTTTTTAAATTGAAGCACCAAATTTCGATACTTTGTACCTATTTTCTCCTTTTTATTTTATTAATTAAATTAATTCAATTTCCTTTACTTGAACTCATTTTTGGGAAATTTTGATCACGAAACTTTGTATTTCCTTGAATGAAATTTTCAAAGTTGTCCAATTTTTTTTAGATAATTGCTAAATATATTTTCTAGTATTTTATTAGCTTTTAAATTTAGATTCATTAAACTTTAATACGCGATCTAATTTTTATCCAATTAGAATATATGAACGGGTTAAGCTAAGGACAAACTAATGAAACGGAGCCTAACTATTAGTGAATAAAATTAATTAAGTTTTTTTATATAAATAAAGTGTGGGTAAATAATTGATAAAATCTTTAATGAACCGCTTTTGCGGGCATTCGCCCTTGGCCCCTCCTTCCTGCATTTTAAAAAAAAACATGCGAAGGAGTAACATTTAATTATAAGAAGTTAATTAATGACCGACGAGTAGTATTGTTGAAAAGACGATTATATTTTTTATTTGAAATAGCGTTTCAGGGAGATAATGATTTGTTAACAAGTTGTTGACAAAGGTTGTTTTTTTTTTCCTCCGCCGATTATCAAACGCTGAAGAAGATTCAGTCGAATGACGTCGAACCCAAATATTGGGACTGGAATGAGTTCGAACTGGATGTTAAATCGAAAACACTGGTATCGTGTCGAATAATGCTGGAATAAACTCGAACTACTTTTTTTAGCGCTTGGTTTAACTACTTTTGTAGCCGTTAGGAGCACGATGGGTTACGCATTGTATTAAACAGAATGCACTGGAATTAAATCAAACTAGAATAAGATCGAATTTGGCCAGATTGGAATAAAGTTGAACCGAAACTAACTGGAATTAAACAAATTTAAGTCAAATTCGACTTAAATTAGCGTTCCCCAAACTGAAGCGCGCGAAGACGTTTGCAAACGAAAAATAAAAAAGTAAAAAAATAGATATTATCAGTAATTTTATTCATTATTATTATACCTGGTTTAGATGTGTACAAAAAAGTTGTTTTGAAAACATTAAGGATCATATGTAGAATTCGGACCCCAGGTAACCCTAATGGAGAATACAGACCCCAACTTTCCCCTAATGTAGAATCCAGACCCCAACTTTCCCCTAATGAAGAATCCAGACCCAACTTTCCCTAATGTAGAATCCAGACCCCAACTTTCCCCTAATGTATAGATTATAGAAGCCAGACCCCAAACGAATCGTATAAGGACATCAATAAACAATTTAAAGGTTCATAGAAAATTTTATTATTATTATCACAAATAAAACCATTAAAATCACACAATTGTAAATCTTATATCAAATGTAGAATTCGGACACCAGCCTTCTTTAGTTAGCTTTATAAGGCTAACTAACGAAAATATCACAACCTAACCTAACCAATCGTTAGGTTAACTGTACGCCCTTGACGATTGGTTAGGTTAGGTCATGATATTTTCGTTAGTTAGCCTTATAAAGCTAACTAAAGAAGGCTGGGGTCCGAATTCTACATTTGATCCAATCTTATTAAGTGAAAATTTAATTAAAGGATATTGTGAAAAATGGTATCACAAAATTGGAAAAACGTATTGTTTATGTCTTTCATGCCACATAAATTCGTCTAAGTATGAATTTAAGTGTGATCTCCTACATCCATGCATTGATTTAATAAAACTTTTTTGGCGATTCCAATAGCTTTCAATAGTTTGTGTGTGTACTAGGCTGACTCGAATAGTTAAAGCGTAGCTTAAACATGGCCTCGGATGTTAAGGCAAATGTAGAAACTCAAATAGTTAAAGAGTAGCTTAAACAAGCCAAATGGAGAATACAGACCCCAACCTTCCGCTAATGTAGAATTCGGACCCCAACCTTGGTAGGGGTCCGAATTCTACACATGATCCAACATTAATAAATGAACATTTCTTTTTAATACTACCACACAATGATTATGGATTTATGGTACCAGTAAATTACTCACTGAATGCCATTGCAGTTGAAATAGTTGGGACATGAAGGAATGACTTCAGTTTGAAAGAGGCGTGAAGGAATGACTTCAGTTTGAAAGGGGCGTGAAGGAATGACTTCAGTTTGAAGGAGGCGTGAAGGAATGACTTCAGTTTGAAGGAGGCGTGAAGGAATGACTTCAGCTTGAAGGAATGACTTCAGTTTGAAGGAGGCGTTGAATAAAAAAAAAGTTTCATCTAATTCTTGTTAGTCGAAAACTTCGGACACAATTCATGGAGGCTGATCTCATGGGGGTGGGGTGAAAAGGGGGAATAAAATGATGAAGATTAACACGAAATTAGGCTGTAAAATCATAGTTATTCCTTTATCTCTTCTGCAGTACCTAATAAATTTCTAATTTCCACAGATACAAATAGGCAGAAAAGTGGAAATTTCCTCCAGATAAGTGAAGCCAGGTGGAAGCACTTTTAAAAGAAGGCTACATTCAAAAACCGAAGTATGTCACTATTAATAGTGAAGTGAGTAAGTTAATTTGATAAGAGGAATCTCTTTCAAAAGAACACTTAAAATGAAGTAGGAGTCACTTATGAGGATGAAAGTACTTGAAACGAAGATTTCCTTCTCCAAACGATCTTTCTACTTTCCCTTTGGCTCTAATGTTACTTCCTCATAAATACCTACTTCTCCACCTCTTTTTCTTGCATTATTTTTTTCTTTCATTACTTCTAACTACATCAGTTTCTCACGTTTTTTCTGTTTTCTTACCACAAATGCGTGATTTTTTTTCTTTATCTTTTAAGAGTTTGTAAAATAATTTACATCGTTCAAGAAATTAGCATCTGTTTACTCTATTTCGAATTCAAATTTTCTGGCACATTAATTTCGACGTTAAGAAAAATGAATGTTTCTTTGCTTGTGACTG
The DNA here is from genome assembly GCA_023014485.1 of Bathynomus jamesi. Classification (NCBI taxonomy): domain Eukaryota; kingdom Metazoa; phylum Arthropoda; class Malacostraca; order Isopoda; family Cirolanidae; genus Bathynomus; species Bathynomus jamesi. The sequence goes on from JAJOZX010000679.1 coordinate 1,124,305, forward strand.
TTGGAAATGTGTGTCATACAGGGTGGCCCAGAAATTCTTCCCCAAAGTTTAATGTCACGTTGTACATCATGGGGTAGGACATTTGGGACACCCTTTATATATACATATACTGTATATATATATATCAATTACGCGTAATATATTACGGAAAAGCCGTCAGAGTTAATAATAATCAGTGTGGCGGGTCAGAAACTGGGACAGAATAATGATACAAACGTGAAAGGAATTGCCAGCATTTAATTCAAATCTTTGTGGTATAACGCTGGTGTCCAATAGATAGAACAAATACTATTACTCAGGAGACACCCTGGGTTCGAATCCTGATGTGACATTTTGTTTTACACAAAAACCACGCGTGCTCATACGTATTATTCCATCTATGGGACTCCAGTGCTATACCAGAGAGATCTGAATTAAATGCTGCCATTACCTTAATTGCAGGAGGTTTAACATCAGAAAATAGCTTTGGACGCGAAAGCGTTAAAGTGTTTCTTTGGTCATTTAAATACAGCATATGACAGGCTGTGTCAATTAAATTATATCCTGTCGTAGCGTGATGGTAGTGCTCGTAACTCCTACTCAAGAGGTATGTTCCTCCTGGTGGGAGCTTTTTTTATCATATATATATATATATATATATATATATATATATATATATATATATATGTTATGTTTTTGGAATACACATTTTGTAAGTTTGCTGTAATTGGCACTTTAGTGAATGTTATCAAAATATTTCGTCTGTGGTCGCGATTATCGTCTGTTACAAGACAGACTGCAAGAGCAGAAGCTGAATTTAAGGTAGTTTTACAAACTGGAATGGCAAATTCGGAATCTGGATTGGGTTTGTCAGGTGATGACAACGTTGATGCCTCAGTGCCACGAACGCTTGAGTGGAATCCACAAATTGGCGAGGAGAAATGGCACCCCTGCCAAAATCGGAGATCCCGCAAATCATGGTGAATTCAGGCGACTTTCAAGTATTACCCTTCTCATATTCTGCTCCCCCCACGATCCCTTCCTGGGAGGGTGGCAGGTACAGAGCACGTAGGAAAAGCTATTTCTAAACGTGTGAAGGGTTTGAAAGTTACATAAGCAATCTGCTTCATTAACATATGAAAAACTACACATTTACTCTTGTATATAATGTATAGTTTCAATATTGTGAATAGAGTTGAGCAGTTATAATGAAATATATATATATATATCATACATTGATCGTACTGAAATGTGTAAGTTGAAAATTCAATTAAAATTAAAAACTAAAAGCATTAAAAGCTAAGAAGCTTTTCGAGAAGCTCCACTCTTCTCCGTTCAGGTAAGAAGATTTAAATGAAATGAAAACTGCAGGGAAAGAACATCACATGAACCTCGTGTATTTGGCAGGTGAAAACGGTGCAGGGAAGATTTAAAAGAAAGTGTCTCGAGCTAAAATTTGATTTAAAAGTTGATCAATGTAAGAATTACCTTTATCATTGTTGAAATTATCAGTAGTTAAACAATTTTTTTTTGTAGAAAGGAGGGGCCAAGAGCGGGTGCCCGCAAAAATGCCCCCCCCCACCTTTATAAGAAAGAGAGAGCCAAAATCAAGGTTTTCAAGGTTCACGATGCTATTTTTTTTATAAATTTTGAAAAGATTGCGTAGTGTGTTAAATGCATGTATGTGTAGTTGCGAAGAATAAAGGGAGAAGTGTGTGTATGCTGGACTGCTCACAAGGTAGATGAAACACAAAAAAAAAAGATTAGCTAAGGAGAACAGTGACAGGAGAAATGGTCGATTGGTATCTACAATCTCATCCTATTAAAAATAATTCCGTCAATTTCCTTTTATTTTTATCTTTTATGTGTAACTGAAAGGCAGAATTATTAATATCGACTGAATGATCTTAAATAGTCTTATGCTGATGCAAGGCTGAATTAGGGTCGCAGATTCTAAGACTGTATTTATGTAATTTCTGTCAGCAAAATTATTAATATCTGCAATATAAACTTTGTCATAGCTTCCACATTGTATATCTTCATTTATAAAGAGTATTTTTGGATCTCACTTCAAGAAGAACTCGTCTGATTTTATTCACAAAGTTTCTAATAGACACTTGCTAAATAAGGATTTGATTAGCTTTGATGTGGTTTCCTTATTTACCAAAGTTCCCGTAGATACCATTCTTGAACTTTTCACTAGATATCTTTCTGACCTGGATAACAATATGTGCATTCCTATCTAACTTTTCAATGATTTAAATAACTTTGGTTACCTTATGCATATTTTTCACTTGATGATTCATTTTATAGACAGAAGGAGGGCCTTAGTTTGGCGTCTCTTTCCGCCACTTTGAGCGACTTATTTAGTGAACTTTTTGAGTGGAAGTTTCGTCTTGGTATAATCGATCATTCGGTCATCTTTAGTATCGCTATTTCGATGATGCGTTTGTTGGCCTTTCTAACAATGTAGATCCTCTCTCAATTTTAAACAAATTAAATGATATTTTACCTTCCATTAAATCTCTCTCTCTCTCTCTCTCTCTCTCTCTCTCTCTCTCTCTCTCTCTCTCTCTCTCTCTGCCGATAGAATAGACAAACTGAGCGCGTTTAAGGCTCCTGGGCCAGACCAGTTTCTCTCCAGAGTGTTGCGAGAAGTGCGCGACCAGGTGGCTCCCCACCTGGCTACAGTCTTCAACAAATCGTTGGAGATGGGCCAGGTGCCTGGTGACTGGAGGGAAGCCAACGTGACCCCTATCTTTAAGAAAGGGGATCACGAAAGTCCAGGGAACTATCGTCCCATTGGTCTCACTTCAGTTGTAGGTAAATTACACTGGTCAACAAAGATTTTTCATCCGAGTAAAATTTGTGGTGGCTGGATAGCATTTTTCACGCTGATTCCAAAACTGCATTCAGAATTTTTCTAGCACGTATAGTTTTCAAGATGAAGGCATATATATAACTACACAGATTTAACCATTTTACAGTAAATAGGCAAAATACTAATATTTCAACATTTGATTGTGTTTATTTTATTGTGTTTTTTTAGTTTATTCATCTTATTTATTTCAATTATCTTAATTATAAATCTTATGTATTTCAGGTGTGAGCTTTTACGTCTAGCAGCATTGTGATTCAAGCAACAACGCCGTGCTTTGTGTGTCAAAAGATCAGTCCAGTCCAAGAACTTGTTGTGTCAAGTGGTGTGCATTTGTTTTGAATTTATAGTTTGCTCAGGTCAGTTAACATGCCTCGACAATGTAAGAATGTCCCGACAAGTTCTGTTTCGTATGCGGCCAGTTGACACTGAAACACAGCGACGAAGTATTACAACCGACATTAAGAAAATATACAAGCTATACTTTGGTTGCCATCTAGGTGACCAAGATAAACCATGGGCGCCACATCAAATCTGTTCTGGCTGTTCAAATGGATTACGTGATTGGCTTAACAAAAAGAAAGCTTCAATGCCATTTGCCATACCCATGATATGGAGGGAGCCGAGAGATCATCATGAAGACTGTTATTTTTGTAGTGTGAACTTAATGGGGTTTTCTGCCAAGAACAAACACCAGATTGTATATCCAAACTTGGATTCAGCACGTAGACCAGTAAAACATGATGAAACATTGCCCATTCCAATTCCCCCAAGTGATAGGCTAGATTCTATCATAGATGACATGGAAAGTGATGAAGGTGCAACTACTGGCGTTTCCGGACCATCTACAGAACCAGAGTACACTTTTGAAGGTAAACATTTAGAGCCTAAAAAGTTAACCCAAGGACAGTTGAATGATCTTGTTAGAGACTTATCGCTGTCTAAAGAGAAATCAGAGCTTCTCGCCTCAAGACTAAAGGAGAACAATTTACTTGAGAACAATGTTCGTATTAGTTACTACCGAAAGCTGAATTTTGAATTAACAGCATTCTTTTCAGTAGACGGTCCTCTCTGTTATTGCCATGACATCAATGGACTATTTACAGCCATATCTCAGACGTATGTGGCATCTGAGTGGCGCCTCTTTATTGATTCGTCGCAGAGAAGCCTGAAAGCAGTTCTTTTGCATAATGGTAATATAATGCCATTCATCCTCATTGCCCATTCCGTCCATCTAAAAGAGACATATGACAATATGGATATACTACTTAAGGCAATCAAATACGACAGTCATCAATGGAATGTTTGTGGAGATCTAAAAGTTATAGGAATGCTATCTGCCACCTCTTCACATTAAACTTGGTTTAATGAAGAATTTTGTTAAAGCAATGGGTAAAGTCAATTCTGAAGGGTTCCAATACCTTTCAAGGAAATTTCCGAAGGTTACTGCAGCAAAATTGAAGGCAGGAATTTTTGTTGGGCCACAAATAAGGGAGGTTTTGAATGACACTGAATTTGAAAAAGTCCTAAGTCCGCTGGAATTGAAGGCTTGGCTGGCGTTCAAATGGATATGTGAAAACTTTCTTGGAAGCAACAAGTCACCTGCGTATAAAGATGGAGTCAAGAACCTCCTTGATGCCTTCAAAGAAATAGAGTGTCGAATGTCGTTAAAAATTCACTTCCTGCATTCCCACTTAGATTTCTTTCCTGAAACCTTGGTGCAGTGAGTGACGAGCAAGGAGAGCGCTTCCATCAAGATATTCAGATGATGGAGAAGCGCTACCAAGGATATTGGAATGAAAGCATGATGGCGGACCATTGTTGGATGCTGTATCGTGACAATCCAGGCCAAATTTACAAAAGGAAATCACACTCACAGCGCTTTTAATAAAATAATGTATATATTCTTATTTATAAGTACATTGAATAAGGTATATGATGTATTTGTTGTTTAGCATTCCTAAGTGTGATCTATACATCCATAAATTTTCTTATAGCAATATCAAAAACTTAAAAATATCAAAACCAGTGTATCTATATAACTATACGTGCTAGAAAAACAATAAAACCAGATTCGGAATCAGTGCGAAAATGCATTAAGAAAAGTGTGATCATGTTTATGATGAGAAAAAAAAGTTTCATTTTGTTGGCCAGTGTTATTAGAAGAGATAATAGCTGATAGGATCGTTGACCATTTGGACTCCTACAAGCTGCTTGGGGACTCTCAACATGGGTTTAGACGGCATAGGTCGTGTCTCACCAACTTGCTCGAGTTTTTCCACGTCATGTTGAGTGAGTACGATAAGAGTCGGGCGATTGATATACTTTATCTCGACTTTCAGAAAGCCTTTGATAAGGTACCTCACCGCCGGCTAATGGCGAAAGTGCGCGCGCTGGGTATCGGTGGGGAAATAGGTAGATGGATTGAAAACTGGCTGAGGAATAGGCGGCAGAGGGTGGTAATTAAAGGGGCTAGTTCGGGTTGGGCCTCGGTCACTAGTGGGGTTCCTCAGGGTTCTGTTTTGGGGCCACTCTTGTTTATCATTTACATAAATGATATCGACGGTGGCATCGTCAGTCGGATCGCCAAATTCGCTGATGACACCAAGCTTGGGGCCAATGTTGGGACGCCCGAAGCGATCGAGCAACTGCGTGCGGACCTAGGTAGGATAGGAGAGTGGTCCGAAAAATGGCAAATGCCGTTTAACTTGGGTAAATGCAAAGTGATGCACATTGGCTCCGCCAATCCCAAGTCGGACTACTCGAGTTGGGTAGTAATATCGAGGTGACTGATTTAGAAAAGGACTTGGGTGTGCTAATTAGCAGCGACCTTAAGTTTACGAAACAGTGTGTAGAGGTGGAAAAGAAAGCCCAGAAAACTATTGGGTTATATCAGGAGGCAATTTCAGTTTCGGAACAAGGAGACTGTGCTCTCACTGTACAATTCCCTTGTTCGGCCGCACCTGGAGTATGCTGTGCAGTTCTGGTCGCCCACCCTCAGGAAAGATATTGAGAGGCTGGAGCGAGTGCAGGCGAGGGCCACAAAGTTAATCCCTTCCGTTAGGCATATGGGCTACAATCGACGGTTACGCGCCTGAACTTGTTTTCGCTTGAAACTCGGAGGCTGCGCGGTCAACTGATCGAGGTTTTCAAGCTCTTACGCGGGTTCAACGATGTCGATTTTAGAAGTATGTTTAGTTTAAATGATAACCCAACTCGCAACAGTGGTTGGAAGTTGGATTTGAAACGGTTTAGGACTAGTGTGTGTGGGAATTACTTTACGTATAAGATCTGTGACACATGGAACAGGTTACCTTCGGAAGTTGTGAACAGTTCCTCTGTGGATCAGTTCAAGAAAAGGTTAGACCAAATCTTGCACACTATTTGAGTGTGTACAAAATTTTCCCTGGCACCCGTTGCCATTGGTACGTCCTCGGTATGGGCCGCAAGGCCTTTTGAGGTACTTCTTTTCCTTGTAACTCCTTGTAACTCTAAGAAGAAGAAGAAAATTCACAAATTTATTTTCTAGATATTTTAGTTGTACGCTCACCTGCAAATAAGCCCTTGTTTAATGCTTTTAGACAAAATACACATTCAAATGCATACCGTACATACGAATACATTGATTTTCCTCTCATTCTATCTTTACAAAGAGAGTTATTTTAATCAGTTTGTTTCTTTGAGCTTTTAGGATTTGTAGTCCTCGTTTTTTTGTGGACAATGATGTTAAAGTTATCAAGGATGCTTTCGCTGAATCATGCTATTCCCTGGCTTTTGAAAACAGGGTTTTTAAACTTATAAAAAGAGATTTTACAGTAATGTTTCGCAAATATCTCGAGAAGAAAAAGTACTTTAGTTTTACCTACTGAATGCGATTTGACAAGAGAGTATTTAGTAATTTCATTAATCTGATTACGAAGATAAATTAAACTACCAGAAATTTCTTCTTAACGACAAATCCCGGGTTTGCAGCTGATAATGGGGGAGTTTATAAAACTGTAACAAAATTTATATTGGGGCGGAACTATTATAAATTTCGCTGACAAAAATTATTATAAACATAAATACAGTCTTAGAACCGGCGACCCTAACTCAGCTTTGCCTACTTTAGCTCATCCAGTCGATATTAATAATTCTGACTTTCAGTTACACGTAAAAGATAAAAATAAGAACAAATTTAATGAATTCCTTTCACTTAAAAATAGTGATAACTTCAACAGTGGGAGACATTATTTTTACATCAATCCACTTTTGAATGAAATTTTTAGCTCGAGAACACTCTTTTTATATTTTCCCTGCACCGCCAGATGTATGAGGTTCACTTTTTGGTCTCTCCTTTTCATTTTCATTAATCTTCTTACCTATATATATATATATATATATATATATATATATATAGAGAGAGAGAGAGAGTTTTTGAAATTTTGTTACAATTAGCAATTTTTATGCCTTATGGAGTTTGTTTCTAGACGAACTAATTTCCTGAAACTGTACATGAACATTATAAGTACTGAACATAGGCGGATCAAGAGGGAGGGGGCGGGGGCAGGGAGCTTAATTGAAGCAACATAGACATAAGCATTCAAACGTTTTACTTAATTTCGTTTAACCAGGATGTATGAGGCCTCCAAATTAAGCCCCGTTGCTTCAATTAAGCCCCTTGGGACCCCCTCCCCCCTCTGGATCTGCCTTTGGTACTAAATACGAACTAATTCGTTTAGTTTGATACGTCGGTTTTCTTGAATTTTCATCTCTTGATGATAATTATGGAAATAGTTTCGCAGTGGATCCGAAAGTGGTTTGAAAATTGATGATGGGGGGTTGTTTAACCTCCTTCGCAACATCTAAGGTCATATGACAGAGGGGACCTACAACTTTACGTGGGATCCGAACCACGGGTCGCTACATAATCTGGACGCGGAGGACGGTCTTCCATCCAACTACTACCCAGATCCAATGTCGCTTAATGGTTTCAAAAGTTAAACAAAAGTAGTCTGTAACTGTAACCACTTTTTATTATTATCAAAATAGTTATGTACAAAATGGATAACTTTCAACAAACGTGGGACCGACACCCCTCGGATCGACAAGACCAAACAATCGACACTAAAAAAAAAATAACTTAAACTAACCTAACCTAATTTAATCTAACCAGTAATTTACTTGTCAACGGAATGTTAAGTCGATCAGATGTTGCAATCCCGGAACATGCATTATAATATATATATATATTATATATATATATATATATATATATATATATATATATTACTTACACACAGACCGTGCATTGAACAAAGAACTCTTCCGGGAAAATTAAATCCACTATAGTTCGAATAAGTAATGATAAATGACAAATACAATAGTTTTTTCTTTTCATGATGGAAGGCCCAACGTGGTCAACGGGTTACTCGCAAAAAAAAAAGCAAAAGCAAAAACTATAGTATTTGTCATTTACCATTACTTATTCAAAGTATAGTGGATTTAATTTTCCTAGAAGAGTTCCTTGTTCCATGCACGGTCTGACTTTAACAAAAGTTTCTCAGGGAACCATTCTGAGTTGTATCATATATATATATATATATATATATATATATCGGGTGGTCCGAAAAAAATGACGCATTTTTTAAAAATTAATATCTCAGTAACCCCCTTCCTTATCATGACAATTTTTATATGCAAGATACTTTCAAACTTCTTTTTTTGAATGCAAGAAACGGAATTCTGATATCTTTTATAGTTTTCTCGCAATTAACAAAAGTAACAACATGGGTCAAAAAAACGAATATCATGAGAAAGGAAAAATTTAATCAGAAATTTAACTAATTAATTTACAGTAAATGATCGATTGGACCACCACTCTGTTGACACACTAATCTAAGTCTTTTCTTCCACACAAAAATAATACTTCTTACTTCATTAATGCCAATTTCTTGCCAAGATTCAAGTATTTTACTTTTTAATTCTGATTCGGTGAATTTTTCTCGTCGACCTCGGTAAACCTTCTCTTTTAGTAACTCCCAAATTGAGTAGTCCATAGGATTACAATCTGGGCTTTGTGGTGGCCACTCATTTTTCGTTATTAATTTTGGTGTATTGCTAATCAGAAACGACTGTGTGGCGTAGCTTGTATGCGACGGTGCTCCATCTTGTTGAAATATGAAATCATTTTCTTGATACAGGCGACGACAATCCGGCAACAATTTGTTCTTAAAAGTTCAATGTAATTTGCAGAATTCACCTTTGTCTTTTCAGTTTCAATAAAATGAACATCTGTCTTGCCATTCCAAGAGACCCCTGCAGATATCATAACCTTTTTGGAGAATCTTGACGTTTCATGATACAATCTGTTTATTGAAATGTCACACTTTTTACCACGCCCGTAGACAACATCATTTTGACGGTTTCGCGGAATTTCTAGAGTGAAATCTTTTTCATCCGTGAAGACTATCTTTTTAATATCAACGACAGAGAAATTATCAAGTAACTTTCTGCACCTTGTTTTCTTTTATCCTTAACAGTATCACTTTTTCTAGAAGATACTATTCTTTTGAAGGCTTTTAGTTTTGTGCTTTAATTATTCGGTGTACAGAAGTCTTTCCAATATTCAAATGTTTAGCAATTGTTCTTTGTGACAAATGACTTCCTGGTTTATCTTCTTGAGAGCAGATTTATCGTTGATGTAATCCACATTTTCTGGAACCGAAGCTGTTTTAGGTCTACCGCTTCCTGGTTTTCTGGCAGTACTTCCGATTCGCGAATCTTCTTTAAGAGTCTTTCCACTGCACGCCTTTTCCACTTTTTGCCGGGAAACTCTCGCAATAACCTTCCAGTCTTCCATCCTTTTTCACAGTAACAATTTTTAATGAGAATACGATCTTCCTCTGACAACATCATTAAGGGTACTGACGAATTGTTAAAAAATAAAAATATCCACAATTTGACTTGTTCATTCCTGTAGAGTTTTGTAATAACTTGCAAAATATCGCATGATATCGTATAAAAATGATATCGTATAAAAAACGGATATTATATTGCGATTTTTGTTTTTTTGACCCATGTTGTTACTTTTGTTAATTGCGAGAAAACTATAAAAGATATCAGAATTCCGTTTCTTGCATTCAAAAAAAGAAGTTTGAAAGTATCTTGCATATAAAAATTGTCATGATAAGGAAGGGGGTTACTGAGATATTAATTTTTAAAAAATGCGTCATTTTTTTCGGACCACCCGATATATATATAAGTTAAAATGCATAAGTTTTCGTACATTTACTTACGAAATTATTTAATACTTTGTGTGGTCCACCTTAGGCTTCAAGAATTTAAAATTTTTATCAGTAGTTGGTTGTTTATTGATTAGAGACTGTTGGCAATTCTGAATTTTAGAATTTTCTCTTTGAATCTTCATGGAAGACGGATGACTGTACAAGCCATTAGTAAACAATGAGTCGTCTGTTATTGCTCCACACGAGTCTTTACGACGGTTATTGCAGTTGTAAGGAAATTATATGGAAAGGCTTTGGAACAATCAAAACTCTACCAAGGTATGGACGACCTTGCAAAATTTCAGAAGTACAGCTAGACGAATTGAAAGAATGGTTGCTACGAATCTACGAGTGATTGCAGGTGATATTTGCCAAACATTAAGACTGTCTGAGATCGATGTCCATCCTTCTACTGTGCGTCGTACATTGAGAAAAAATGGTATGTATGGAAGAGTTGCACGAAGAAAACTTCTGCTACGTAAAACATACAAAGAAGCTCGTTTACAGTACGCCAAGGATCATCAAAATGGTGAATTTGCATTCTGGAAGAAAGTTCTCTGGATAGACGAGACCAAACTTAAATTATTCGAGAACAACGAGCAACGGTATGCTTGACGAAAATCAAATACTGCATTCAAGGAAAAAAAAATCCTTCCTTCGGTTAAACATGGTAGTAGTAGTTTGCTTCTTTGGGGATGCTTTAGTGCTTCTGGTCCAGAAAAGCTTGTTGTCATGAATGGAATCTTGAATTCGAAGAAATATCAGGAAATTTTAGAGGAAAATGTATTGCCTTTAATTTGGGAGTTACGAATCGGTCGCGACTAGGAACTGCAACAAGATAATGATCCAAAACAAAACATAAAAGTAAGATCACCATGAAATGGCTTCAACAAAGAAATTTCAATCTTCTTGAGTGGCCCACTCAAAGCCCAAATCTCAATTTAATACAGAATTTATGGTTTGATTTGGAAAAATGTGTCCGCAAGGGAAACCCTTCGAATCTGAATGAATTGCAACAATTTTCTTTAGAAGAATGGGCTAAAATTTCTACTGAGAGATGTCGAAACCTCGTAGAAACATACCCAAAACGAATCATTGAAGTCATTGAAGCAAAAGGTGGACACACAAAGTATTAAATAATTTTGCAAGTAAATGTATGAAAATTTTTGCACTTCAACTTTTTTATTTTCCTCAAATTATTTGATGTTTTGCATTTTATGTTAGAGTTGAACTAATTTTTTTTTTCCAGTTTTGTTGAGTTTTGTTGAGTTTGAACGACGGTTCAGGATCGACCTGCGGTAAACAAACATTTCATTCATAACTATCGTATGCATGGTACAAAAGATAAGGACGAATATAATTAAATATTTCTCTGTACTAATACTTATGAGCGCAACTTTATATATATACATATATATACTGTATAAGTGTATATAGGGTGTCTCAAAAAATTTTCCTAATTTTATTTGTCCGTTATTTTATAAATGGGTGTATACTTTATTAATGTGTTTCTTCTTCAGAAAAGGGACCTTTTCCAGTTTGTGTACCGTTTTTCATATATTTATTTTGAGAATATTTTTGTTAAAAACTAACGAAAATATCACGACTTAACCTAACCAATTATCAAGAGCGTACAGTTGATCTATTAGTAAATAGTAAATACTATTCCAGAAACAAACAATGTTATAATTAATAATAGATCAACTGTACGCCCTTGATAATTGGTTAGGTTAAGTCGTGATATTTTCGTTAGTTTTAACAAAATTATTCTCAAAAATAAATTATATGAAAAACGGTACACAAACTGGAAAAGGTCCCAGAAAAGTAACAGATTTGAGGGTTTTATTCCGCATATACCTATATATATATATATATATATATATATATATATATATATATATATATATATATATATATACTTATACATTTCTAATCTTTCATTACTTAGTAACTAATAAATATTGTATATTAAAATTGTTCCTTCACCATTTCATGCTTAAAGCAATAACTTTTCCTAATTCCTACGAAATAAGGAAAAGACGATACCGCTACCAATAGACTACAATCTAGTAAGGCCATAACTGCATTACCCCAAATTCGCAGTGGTTTTAGCAGGATGGAGCACCTCCACACACTGCTTGTAAAACTCTCAACTTTTTTGAGGAAGCATTTTTTCGGGCGACTAATCTCTCTTCATGAGCCAGTGGAATGGCCCCCATACTCACCTGACCTTAGACCCCCTGACTTTTTTGTGGGGTTACATAAAAGACAAGATCTATTCTACCAAGCCGAAGACCCTTGAGCGCCTAAAGACCAAAGTTTATGAGGTAATCAACATCCCAGTTGAGCTATTTCCAAATATTATATCAAACATTTATGTAAAGTTGAATATTGATTTAGACAAAATGGCGATTACACTGAACATGTTGTTTAATTAAGTTAATAAAGTCCTATGTTTTACGTACCTATTGCGCTTGTCTTCGTGTCTGAATTCATTTTCTTTAGCTTAGAACATTTATTTAGAAACATGGACATTTTGGGAAATACCTGGTGTGTGTGTGTGTGTGTGTGTGTGTGTGTATAGACACACTCCTATGTTGAAGCTTTAATAAGGACTTTCTTTATTATACATTAAAATAAAATCCCTTCAAAACTTTACTGTAAGCTGTAATACTTTTTATCCTTTTAAAGTAATAAATTTAACGAGTTAAGTTTGATATAAAGTTTGAAGCAAGTTTTGTTATTAAAAAGAAACTTTTCTTATGACTCAACTTTCGATAGAAATTACACAAAATTATATTAAGATTTCAAATCTAAATAATGCAAATGTTGCAAGAAGATAATATGGAAGTGTGGGTGGGAGGGAGTTGCTTCACAATTTAAATATTTCGTTTTTGAATTTCCTTCGTAACGACTAAGGTTATGACGAACGGGATATAACTTTTTGTTGGTTCCCAACCACTGCCCTAACAAGGAAAACTCGGAGAAGCACCCTAATCGCTGAAATCTGAAGTCAAAGCCGAAACTCGAACCCGAGAACTTCAGATTAACCACTTGGATATATAGTCCAGGAGAATTGAGGTTGAACCCGGAAGCAAATAGTACTAAACTGAATTTTTCAGAATAGTTCCAGAATATTATGAGGAGCAACATATCAAAAAGTCCCCAAGTTTTCCTTGTGTGCCTTCCTCACAACAGACCTAGATGTTATGTATAACTGCTACTCGTATTTCGCGTTTTCGCCTGAAAATTTTTTTTTATAAAAATCATAATTTTATACATAAAATTAAAAATATCGTCCAAATTGTCATGGCATTTGACATTGGATTAGATAATGTAATAAATTGATGATTGTATAGCATTCTTTATTTGTCCTGAAACTCAGCGATTAATTTTCTTCTTTCAAATTGATTCCTGATGTGTTGTACGTGCATGTTAATGGTTTATTATTATTATTATTATTATTATTATTATTATTATTATTATTATTATTATAAAGCTTGCTACGTCACTGCTGCTGTGTTCATATTTGCCTGAACTACCTGACAAGAATGATGCCTTGTTTACTGTTACATATATTTCATGCTGTTTCTTGATACTGGTGAGTTTAATGTAGTGTAGTCTGGTCTAGTCTATCGTAGTGTTTCATATGTATGTGTGCCCCTAAAATGTGCGTAAGCCTGGATAATATTCATGTCAACTCTGTCGATCAGGCCAGGGCTGAGTTACAGCATATACAATCCGTAAATACATATAGTTTTTGTTACAAAGAAGTTTCCCTGCCTCTAACTTCCATTTGATGCATATTTGCACCTTTTATTCAAATATTATAGCAGGTATATCACTCGCATTTCAAATAAATGGAGTCCCGTTATCTAATATGCACTGACGACCTGAGGCCCAGTGGTGTGTCAGCGGTGACGCCTAAGGTATTCAAAGTCTCATTTCGGCTAGCACCGCACGTAACGATAGACTCGCCTAGAAGCTGGAGGCTACGTCGCCACTCTTATTGCATACGGAATGCCGTAAACATTACACAAGATTAAGCAGTATCAAAGCTCAAAAACGGAAAAATTACTTCCAATCACCATCAACTTCAGAAAACAATCTGCGAATCCATTCCTGTAAAAAACAATTCGACTTTAAGCAGATTGTTTATTCTATGGTGAAGATGCCAGTGTTAGTGTTAAAATAGCTGTCAAGCGGAGAAAGCCTACAACTAGAGTTCGAACATTTGAATATCGGACACTACTGTACATCGTGCCACTGAATGGAAAAACCAATGGGGAGAGTCCGTTCTCTCCCGTGTAACCCATACTACTGATAGCCTCGAAAAACGGTGTTTACTACACAAGTCGAGTGGAGCTGCAGCCTTTTATCAATCTGAACCCGACGAAAGATAGCACTATATACATTGTCCTGCACTTTGCGCAGCATGACTGTGAGAAGCAGAGAATATTCATATGTCCCGTGGCATTCGATCAGCCCCTCTATATCAAGGCAGTAGAGAATGTAGCGGCATCAGTTTACTTAAACAAAGTGTTCATTCGACTTGGTGGATTGTACCTGCTTTATAACTTATAGGGGTTCCATTGGTTATATCATGTCTGAGAGTGCTCTTGAGGAGCTGTGGGAGTCGATATATGCAAAAGGCCCAAGTGTGTATATGATGAGTGGACAAGCATATTCCCGTTCATTGCACGCGCACTTTCTTACTCAGGCAGCACTTGCAAAGACTCTGCTTCAAATAACTGGGTGCTTTGAGGGAACTGGCAAAAAACGCTTGGGCAGGCACTAAACGGGACTCTTCGACGAGAAAGAGCATCTCGATGATATAGTAGAGGAAGGATATGTCGAACAGATCAGTGAGATTATTTCTGAACTCCTTAAGCGGGACACTGAAATGATCAGGACAAGCAAACTCTGGATTCAGTACTACAATCAGGTAGCTATCATGTGTCGCTTCGTTACGTGCTGAGAGACTGACGACTTCATACTTACTGCGTCAGGCAGATGCTACCCCATTTTCATACTGCCAAATCTGCCCAGTTGTACATCCAACAAATGATGAAACTCTTATACAAGATGTCTGCTAAGGAGTAAGGGAGGTTCACAGAAAAAAGGCCAATTCACCATCCGGCGATCGAAGAAGGTTTGGGATGGTATATTCTCCGACAAAACCATCGAGCAGTGCCTGATTCAGTTAATGAAGCTGTCCTGTAGACTGACACGCAGCCGTGGAATCACTGATAGGGCTTTGACATAATGGGAGCATACAAAAAATTTGTAACGGAAAATTAAGTTCAAATTGTGTGTTCTTGTATACACATATATCAATATTTTCAACTTTTGTGACAACAGTATGCAATGCTCATTAATTAAACATAATTAAAAAGTTATGTTGAAGCATTTCAAGTTATTTTATAAAAAAGTATAGCGTTTTTATGGAAAAAATAATAACGTGTAAGTGAAGATAGTTGAAAACGCCCATAAGGAAAATTCTTTCCATATCTTTTCTGCAAAATCGGAACGAGAATTTTTATCATTAAGTAATTTTGTTTTGAAGTTGGACTGTAAAATTTGAAAACGATTTTGAGCATTCCAACACAATTAGTTTATCAAAACATGTCTGACACATTAAAAAATGTCGGATCTCGTTCAGTTGCCAAATTTTCATTAATTTTGAAAATGGATGTACGATAATAAAATCTTTATTAATAAAAATAAATATTACAATACTATAATTTACAATATTACAATATTTTTTTACAAAATATATTTATTTATTTCTACCTGAGTAGTTTCGCCGATAAGCTTTAGGCTTTACTGGGCTCTCAAATTAATTATAATATAGAAGCATTTTATATATTGGTAGTTACCATTTGATAGTATAAATATTATGGTTAATGGTTATATAAAACAAACTTTGAAGTTACGGTTATGAAATATATAAATAGGATTAATTATGATTACATATAAGATAACAAAAAGTTTATAGTTATGTAGGCCTATAAGATAATATTTTAGGACACACAAAAGAACTTGTAATTGACATAAGAAATTAATTGCGCTAAACTAAATCTTGGTCGATGTAATAGTTATAAAATCTTTGGTACTTAAGAGTTAAGAGCAAATACAGTAATTAGACATGAAAAAATAAAACACAACAGACAAACAAGTAACAGTATTTAATCTTCAGTATTAATTTCAGTATTCCTTCAGTATTCCTTCATACGTTAGAGGTATTTTGAGTTGTCATTCCATAATTTCATCCTCACGAAAATAAGTGATATTTTTTTGAGATGAAGACAATCTGAGGTGAGAAATAACATGCCTATTTCTATGCTTAGTCTGGCATGACTGACTCTCCTGATGAGTTCCAAAATATTTATTTACTCAATCAAAGTTAATTTTATTTATACATTTAAAAATAAAAATAAAATATGCCAATTTTATTAGGTCTTTCATTTTTAATAATTATAACTCTTTTAACGAATGCATTTGTATAATTAAGAAAATCTGAATTAAATAGTATCCTTATTGCTCACTTTTAAACAACAAAAATAGTGTCTAATGCGTTATGAGCAGTATTTCCTCATGCAAGATTAAAAATACATCATACAAAGTATGAGAGTCAATAAAACTTGTTTAGGAACTATAAATCGAAATTTAATCACTATATGAACATTTCTAGAAATCTTTCAAGATATATAATTGATATGGTCCTTTCACTGCAAATTCTTACCTAGGATGACGCCTAAAAATTTCGATATTACATTCTTTTACAACGAGTTCTCCAATATTCAGATTGTCAAGATGTACATTTCTTTTGTTACTAAAAATCATAGAATTTGTTTTACTTGAATTTAGAAAGAGTTTATTTGAGGTCAGCCAATTCTTTTTTAAATATAACCTTCACTGGACTGCCATCTTTACGAGAAAAGGACAGTTGTATTGTCTGCAGATATTATAAAATTAAGAATTTCGGAAAAATACGGGAGGTCATTTATGTACAGTAAAAATAATACGGTACCTAGGAGTGAGCCCTGAGGTAGCCCATATTTTACAGTCAGTTTAGTTGAACAGACATTATTTACTGATACTAATTGATATCTATTGGACAGATAACTTTTAAGCCAACCACTTGTACCTCTTCTGAGGCTATAGGAATAGAGTTAAGTAGAATTTATGGTTTATCACATCAAAAGCCTTCCAGTCCATAAAGGTGCAGATCATTATTTTTTTGTACTCTTTAACAGCATTGTCACTTCTCACAGGGTTTAAAATAGTCATTTCCGTTGTTTTATTTCTAGAGAAGCAGTAGTGATGTAGCGATAATAAATTATATGATTCTAAATAATGATGCATTCTTCATTATATTTTTACAGTTTTCTAAAATATTTTACTGAATAGCGATGATGAATAGACTGATCTATAATTTGTCGGTAGTGTAGGATCACCACTATTGTATACAATCAGTTTTTAACATTGATGGAAATAAATAAGTTAATAATTTTTTTCAAGGTTACTGATATTTTGTCTTTAACTAGCTTCAGTATAAGCACGGGAATGTTATAAATGTTAAATGCAAAAAACTTCACTTTTTCCTACGTGAAGGTCAAAATATGAAAATAAAAACCCACTCTAATAGACAGAGTTTATTTCCACAACAGTTTCGATGCCCACTGGCATCCTCCTCGGGTGGATACAGAAAAACGAATGAACCAAAACAAGAGGGAAAAACAGTCCAGGGACTGACCGTCAAGAAATTCGCACCTAGGTTAGATCCCATTCTCCCGACACCGGAAGGGCATTTTCATTAAGTACATTCGCACAAATTTAAAACTATCTTCCTGTTCTAAACATACAGATTCTATTATTTTTTTATTTTTTTACATAATTATTACATTTATTATTAAATTTATTACATTTAAAATTGCATAATTATTTATTACAGAAATTATAAATTTATTATTACATTGGTTATTACATTGTTGTTTATTATACAGACTTATAAACCGAAAAACGAATGAAAAAGGCGATTAGGAAACAATCCAGAGACCATTGAGAATTCGCACCTAGGTTAGATACCGTTCTCCCGACACCGGAAGGGCATTTTATTACAGGGTTCGCTTATAAGTACATTCCCACAAATTAAAACTATCTTCTTGTTCTATACATACAGATTCTAATATTTTGACATAATTACTGCATTTATTATTGCATTTACATTTTTTTACATTTATTATTATTACCTTTACCCTAATTATTAAATCTATAATATTAACTTTATTATTACATCTGTTGCATTTATATTTATTTCCACATTTATTACTTTCATTATTACATTTACTAAAAGCGAGTAAGGAAACAATCCAGAGACCTTTAAGAAATTCACACTTAGGGTCGAACACGTTCCCACGACTCCGTAAGGGATTTTTTGACCAAGAATCTCATTAAAGGGTCTAACTTATAAGTACCTTCGCACAAATTAAAATTATCTACTTTTTCTATACACACAGATTCTATTATTTTTCTTTTTACATAATTATTACATTTATAAAGTACCTTACTTGATTCCCAATCTATAGCATGATTATTTTGGCTGGCGTGATAAAAAATGGCATTATTAGTATTACAACTTCTGAAGGCATATTTGTGTTCTTTAATACGGGTTTCAATATTTCTTCCAGTTTCTCCCACGTATACTAAATCACAACTTTTACAGGGAATGCTGTAGACACAGGCTTGTTCCTCTTTTGCAACGTTATTCCTAACCAATTTACTTTTCACGGTAGACGAATATTTGAACGCCAAAGCAAACTTAAAATCTTTCGTCAACGGTTTTTCTCTTTCTAAGCCGGCAATGTAAGGCAAACTCACATATTGTTTTTGGTTAACTGAATGTTCCCGAGGGGCATAAAAAGATTTTCTGGCTTTAAAATACGCCTTTCTGATAAACCACTCGGGATATTTTAGATCCTTAAAAATGTTCCAAATCTTTGAATTTTCCGGGTCCAGCAAATGTGGGCTACAAATCCTGAGTGCTCTTAGAAACATGGAAGAAATAATTGAGCTTTTAACCCCTTCATCATGATATGAAAAATAATGAATGTACGAATTACAATGAGTAGGTTTTCTGTAGACCGTGAAATTGGGCTTTCCGCTTTCGTTAATGACCAAAACATCTAGAAAAGGTAATTGTTTGTCGTTCTGCCATTCATATTTAAATTTAATAGAGGGAACAAGATTATTTAATGACTGAAAGAAAGTGTCAAAGTTGTTCCAGTGGTCAGGCCAAAATGAGAAAATATCATCTACATAACGAAACCAAATTAGATTCCTGGGACATATTGTTTGCAACAATTCCGACTCATAATATTCCATGTATAATGTACTCAGTATTGGGATAAGGGGACCCCATTCCATACCAAAACGTTGCAAATAAAATTCTTCACCGAAGGAGAAGGCATTATTGGTGACACAGAGTTTTATCAGTTCTAAAATACAGATGTGGGCATGCCTAGTTCTACGTTACATGTTGGCAATTTTCTATCTAAAAAACTAAGTACATCATCAATTATTTCTTCCATGTTTCTAAGAGCTCAGGATTTGTAGTCCACATTTGCTGGACCCGGAAAATTCAAAGATTTGGAACATTTTTAAGGATTTAAAATATCCCGAGTGGTTTATCAGAAAGGCGTATTTTAAAGCCAGAAAATCTTTTTATGCCCCTAGGGAACATTCAGTAACCAAAAACAATATGTGAGTTTGCCTTACATTGCCGGCTTAGAAGAGTAAAACTGTTGACGAAGATTTTAAATTTGCTTTGGCGTTCAAATATTCGTCTACCGTGAAAAGTAAATTGGTTAGGAATAACGTTGCAAAAGAGGAACAAGCCTGTGTCTACAGCATTCCTGTAAAAGTTGTGATTTAGTATACGTGGGAGAAACTGGAAGAAATATTGAAACCCGTATTAAAGAACACAAATATGCCTTCAGAAGTTGTAATACTAATAATGCCATTTTTTATCACGCCAGCCAAATAATCATGCTATAGATTGGGAATCAAGTAAAGTACTTTATAAATGTAATAATTATGTCAAAAGAAAATAATAGAATCTGTGTGTATAGAAAAAGTAGATAATTTTAATTGTGCGAAGGTACTTATAAGTTAGACCCTTTAATGAGATTCTTGGTCAAAAAATCCCTTACGGAGTCGTGGGAACGTGTTCGACCCTAAGTGTGAATTTCTTAAAGGTCTCTGGATTGTTTCCTTACTCGCTTTTAGTAAATGTAATAATGGAAGTAATAAATGTGGAAATAAATATAAATGCAACAGATGTAATAATAAAGGTAATATTATAAATTTAATAATTAGGGTAAAGGTAATAATAATAAATGTTAAAAAATGTAAATGCAATAATAAATGCAGTAATTATGTCAAAATATTAGAATCTGTACGTATAGAACAAGAAGATAGTTTTAATTTGTGGGAATGTACTTATAAGCGGACCCTGTAATAAAATGCCCTTCCGGTGTCGGGAGAACGGTATCTAACCTAGGTGCGAATTCTCAATGGTCTCTGGATTGTTTTCTAATCGCCTTTTTCATTCGTTTTTCGGTTTATAAGTTCTGTATAATAAATAACAATGTAATAACCAATGTAATAATAAATTTATAATTTCTGTAATAAATAATTATGCAATATTAAATGTAATAAATTTAATAATAAATGTAATAATTATGTAAAAAAATAAAAATAATAGAATCTGTATGTTTAGAACAGAAGATAGTTTTAAATTTGTGCGAATGTACTTAATGAAAATGCCCTTCCGGTGTCGGGAGAATGGGATCTAGCCTAGGTGCGAATTTCTTAACGGTCGGTCCCTGGACTGTTTTTCCCTCTTGTTTTGGTTCATTCGTTTTTCTGTATCCACCCGAGGAGGATGCCAGTGGGCGTCGAAACTGTTGTGGAAATAAACTCTGTCTATTAGAGTGGGTTTTTATTTTCATGTTATAAATGTTGTTATTAGTATTTTTCAATTTACCAATAATGTTTTTGACCTTATTGGAAGTAGGAGGAACAAATGAAAATTAATTTTATGGTCTGGATGGCATTATTTGGTAGCTGTTGATATGTTGATGTGTAGGTGGGCCTGCACGGGGATCATATGTAGTTTCATTAAATTTTAAGCATAATTTTTCCACTAGATATTAACATGTGGGAGTTGCGGCGTGCATTAGGGCAGTTCAACTAAATGAAAATTAAAAAATTCAAGCAAGCATGTACTTTTTTTCATTAGACTTAGGAACGTAAAAAAACTGAGACAAAACTGAATGGAATCCGATAGTATTTACTGGGTGCTCAAGCATTAGGATATGTAGTGGATGAACTGGATGAATAACATTTAGATAACCAATGAATTCGCACAATATAACTTTCACTGATGGCATAAATGCATTTATATCACCTTAATATATGAAATGTAGTCGACTCAACATTTACCAGTGCCCAGTGTCGACTTATTGTGATCAGGAAATTATTGCCGGTGCATTTCCACTACGTGTAAGAGGAACTGCCTTTGAGTCTCGTCTTTGGTAATGGTTGCATTGAAATTCTTTATCATGGACATATCCCTTTCAGCACTCTCATTGATTACATTGAGTCTTGACAGACGATCCCTCTCATCCATGTAGTCTTGGTGATTTTTTCACTCATCAGGATGATGTTCAAAGAACCTTCGGCTGATCTTGAAAGTATCAACTGACTTGAATGACGCTGAATTGACAAGTTTACTTTATATTTTCTCCAATCTTTATTTTGTGCTCCTCTCTGTAATAAATTTGCTGCCTCAACCATTTTGAAACCTTGTCGGAAAACAAATCAAATTAGATCCCAAGTATCATAGGTGCCGCTGGAAGGAAGTCAAGGCAGCACAACTGGCAGCTGCGCTGAATTCACTCTAAGCACTTAGCTCCCTACAGAGGGTGAGGTCATTAATTGGTACATCAATGGACATTGGGGAGGAGTACCATGTTTTAACATACACCAGTTAGACGAAATGTGTAGACCAGAGCGCTGAGAGGGATGTGCTTGAGCACCCAGTAAATACTATCGGATTCCATTCAGTTTTGTCTCAGAGTTTTATGTTCCTAAGTCTAATGAGAAAAGTACATGCTTGCTTGAATTTTTTAATTTTCATTTATATGAACCACCCTAGCGTGCATATTTGAAAACATTACAGAACATATTGTACAAAGTGTGAAGTAAAACCTTTTATTTGGAAAAAATTACAGCCGAAAAGAAATTAATAATTGAAAATTGCCGACCACTTCGAGTACTGACTCGTAAAACGAAAAACAAATCATTTCAAGAGTTGGTAAAATAGACTGAGCTACAGTAGTTTACATGTCTTTGTGAAAGCACCGTTAACCAAAACCTTTATTACTGTTTGTTTGTTTTTGCTTTTAAAGCCATAAGAAAAACAGTCCGGGATGGTGTGATAGTGTAGTGCTTGCAAAATCCTCATCCCACTTGAGTAAATTGGCGAAAACCTTCGGTAATTTAGCATCGAGAGTACAGTAAATAAAGTACATGAAATCGAAAAAGAAAACCATAAAATATTTGAAAAGGATAGATATTATTTAAGCCAAGTGACAAGCGCTGTATCATATCTAAGTAAGCAAAACTAACCGTTTTGAGGACACGACGAGAATATTGAAAACCTACAGTATGTAAACAAATATTACAATGATTACACGAACTTGTAACTATAAAAGTCGCCCAAACACAAACTATGAAGTTAATAAGACATCTGGGTGCTACTGTAGTATGCCGTCTACCTACGATTGGTTAGGTTTAATCATGATATTTTCGTTAAAACTAACGAAAATATCATGACTAAACCTAACCAATCGTCAAGGGCGATTGACAATGGATGTAAACAACAATTAGTAAACAGATAAGATAAGAAGCTATAATTAAAAGGTAGACCGCCGAATCGTAGGTAGACCGCATACTACAGTAGCACCGACATCTGTTAACCATTCCCGTAACTTCTACACTCGACAAAATTAAAGACCTATTTAAGGAGTAAAAGTAATGATGACATTTTCTACTTTGGCTCGAATTTAAATTGAAAGAAAAGTAATAAAGAACTTAAAGAAAAAGAGAAACGAACAATAATAGAGTCGACGACTTTGGCTTTAAAACTAAGACGATTAAATTTCTTGTATAAATGAGGTAAGTTTATATACAAAGAAAATACAAAAGGACACCAAAAACAGCAAGAGACTGGCTGGTGGTCCCTACGAGGCTGTCTGTTTAAGAAGGAAGATTAAAGGATGTAAGAAAATTTAAAGACAAGTGAAAGTTTTAAAAGAAAGCAAAGAAAAGAGGTTGAAAGAGAGGAAAGAAATTTGAAGATAGTGAAAATTTTATAGTAAAGAGGAGGGACTCCGAGTGAAAATTCTACAATAATACTACGCGCTAACAAATGCTTCCAATTGGGGGTTTAACCCTTTAAGGACTGAAGGTACAAATTGCTAACGTTTCAAATACAAGCATTCATAACTTAACCCTACAAAAAATTCAGGGCTTAAAGGGTTAAGGCAAGATAAACATCTAGTCTCTTTTTAAAGGGTTCGATCGAATTACTTTGAACTACGCTGGTTGGCAATCCATTCCACAAATTAACTATATCATTGAAGAAAAAATATTTAGCTTCATTAGAATTAAAATGTTTACCCACTAATTTGAGACCATTACCTGTGAGTTATACCGCGCACATTATCAAAACCTTTAATCATTTAAACACCTGGATTAAATCTCTTTGAATACGTCTTTCTTGTATTTAACGTTTGTAAACGGACAGCGTGTATCATTTGTTTCTCATTCTAGGAATCATTTTAGTAGCCCGTCGCCGCACTCTCTCCATTCTGTCCATATGCTTTCGTAAAAATAGGGACCAGAAGTGAACGCAGTATTCCAGGTAGGGGCGTATTAAGGAATTTATAATGTTAACATTGTTTTCTCCGACTTAAATTCAAATGCCTTACCAATAAATCTTAAGATTCTATTTGCTTTTCTGACCGCTTCGATACATTGCTTACTTGGTTTAAGAGTGTTGGCAACAACAATACTTAAATCTTCCTCTTCCATAAGACTCATTAGTGTCTTGTCGCCCATAAAATACATTTCTTTAACATTGTTTCTACCGATATTAAACGTTTTGCACTCATCATATTAAAGTTTATTTACCAAATTTCTGCCTACTCGAGTAATTCATTAATTGTGCCGCCGATTTTGTTCGTCCCCCTAATTTGGTATCATCCCCAAATTTTGAAATTATACTCTTAATTCCCAAGTCGATGTTATTGATATAAATAATAAAGAGAAATGTTCCCAGAAGTGATCCTTGAGGCACTTACACTTTCCCAGTTAGGCGCTTTGCCATTAATGACCATCAATTCCGTGAGAATGAAGTTTGGCTTATAATCTCCAAACGTGGCACTTTATCAAACGCCTTTTGAAAATCGTAATGTATAATATCTACTGTTTTACTCATTATATATATATATATATATATATATATATATATATTATATATATATATATTTACATATTATTAAAAAATCGAGCAAAGTAATAAGAAAAGAAGGATTACGTCGAAAGCCGTGTTGAGAATCCTTGATTAGTTTAGTAATTTGGAAGTGATTAACTCTTTTGTTCTGAAAGATCGTCTCCATAAGTTTACCAACTAATGAAGTCAGACTAATGAGACGATGATACGTAAGTCTAATTTAGTTTCTTCAATTTACTACATAATTTCAAAAATTTTTAATTTTTAATCTTCAAATTAAAAATTTAAAAAATTTAAAATTCTTAATCTTCAAATTAAAAACTAAATATAAACTTTAAGACAGTAAGATTAGGATGATTACATTTAAAGCATAATTGCGGAAATAATTTCACCGAAAATTCTTTTTTTTTTCAGGAAAAGCCCCACACACCCAACCCCCAAAATCTCCAAACCCACGGTATTAAGAAGTAGTAAATAAGACAATTAAACAAGTAATAGTAACTAAAACAATTTAAACAAGCAGTAATATATACATTTATCCTTAAATGTATTTGTACAGGATGTTTCAATAGTCCCAGTGCACCTATATTTTTTTTCTTTTTCTTTTTATGTAGGAAGGAGGTGGCTAAAGGCTAGCGCAAACAGAAGTGACCCCTCCACAGGAGAAAGAGGTGACCCCCTCCACAGGAGAAGGAGAGAGCCAAAAACAAGGTCTCCAAGGCTCAATTATGGCATTTTTCTTGTTTTTTTTTATATAAATTTGGAAAAGGTTGTGCAGTGTGTAAGATGTATGTATATGTAATGAGAGATAGAGGGAGAAGTGTGTGTTTGAGAGCATTCTGGACTATTCACAGGGTAGATGAGACACAAAAAATAGATCAGCTAAGGAGGACAGTAACAGGAGAAACTGGAGTTTCAACACTCCTTGTCTCCTGTTATATATATATATATATATACACACTCTCTGAATATACAATAAGTATTATCCAGAATATATATACATAGGTGAACAGTACTGAAATTGTACAGGGTGTCTCAAAAGTCATTCTTTTATTAAAAATGATTTCAACCCGTTTTTAAACGCGATTACGTTAGAAATATTTTTATGATCGGTGTTTAAATTCAGTGTTGGGCAAAAAGTAATCGATTACCAATAAAAATTACTGATGTCTGAAAAGTAACAAAGTATAAAGAAGAAATTACTTCTCTGGATTAATATATTATAATATAATTAATTATATTATAAAGTAGAAATTACTTCTCTGGATTAATTATATTATAATTAATCCAGAGAAGTAATTTCTACTTTATACTTTTAGTTACTTTTCAGACATCAGTAATTTTTATTGGTAATCGATTACTTTTTGCACACCACTGCTTAAATCATTCCATAATTTCAAACTTACGAAAATCGGTGATTTTTGAGATGAAGACAATGTGAAGGTGAGGAATTAACGTGTCTATTTCTGCTCCTAGTTTGGTATGAGTGAAAATTTTGATCAATTCCAAAATACTTACTTATCCATTGAAAGTTAATAAATTTGTTAATACAGTAATGTAATACGAATAATATATGATTTAACTGTGTAAAATAAGCCTATTTGGATTCTAGACTGGTCCAAGAACCTCAGGTTGCATCACTAATATATATAT
Source organism: Bathynomus jamesi (assembly GCA_023014485.1). Lineage (NCBI taxonomy): Eukaryota > Metazoa > Arthropoda > Malacostraca > Isopoda > Cirolanidae > Bathynomus > Bathynomus jamesi. The sequence continues at coordinate 1,150,664 of JAJOZX010000679.1, forward strand.
ATATATTGTAAATTCACAAGGAAAAAGGAATCATTTTTCTTTTTCCCTGTGGGTTTGCATCATTCATTCATTTCACGTGTTTAATTGTGAATTCATCCCATAAAGTTATAATAATATATTATATATATATATATATATATATATATATATATATATAAAATAAAAGGACGTGTGTGTGTATGTGTTTGTCTGTCTGTTCCAGCCATAACTCCAAAATGGAAGCAGTTACAAACATGAAACTTCACACACATATTGATTAGGTCCCCAGGTTGTTCACCTGGGTGTTAATAAATTAAATAATTAAAATTACTGGGTCCGAAGGCCCCAGCACCGCGATTAAACTACAGAAAAGAACGCAGCCGTGAAAATTTTGATTATTTGGTCAATAAAACTATAGAAAAGAACACAGTCATGAAAATCTTGAGCTTCACATATAATTAAAACTAGCGGAGCGACCCTGCGTTGCCGGGGTGGATGTCGAACGCTATATATATATATATATATGCCCGGTTAAGTCAACTGAATGCCCAATTAGATTAATTGAATGCCAGGGTAGGTTAATTGAATGCCCGGTTAGGTTAACTGTACGCCATTGACGATTAGTTAGGTTGAGTCGTGATATTTTCGTTAAAGCTAATGAAAATATCACGACTTAACCTAACCAATCGTCAAGGGCGTACAGTTGACGATTGGTTAATTGAATGCCCGTTAGGTCAACCGAATGCCGATTAGTTTAATTAAATGCCCGGTTAGGTCAACTGAATGCCCGATTAGATTAATTGAATACTCGGGTAGGTTAACTAAATGCCCTGTTAGGTTAATTGTACGCCCTTGACGATTGGTTAGGTTAAGTCGTGATATTTTCGTTAGCTTTAACGGCAACGCCGGGTCGCTCACTAGTATATATATATATATATAAGCGTCGTTCTTTACGTTAATTATACTGCGTGTTTGCAGTTATAATGTATATAATGTTACGGCATGCGGGAGGTGCCCCTTTGGGGCATTGGTTTCTGCGCGTATGTAGAGGAATTACGACATTTGTTTGGGTGTGGCCTGTGGTGTAGTGGTTAACATATCTGACCGGCAATCGGAAGATCCCGGGTTCGATTCCCGGGTGGGTACCTCATTTTTTCATTTGTTTCGTTCTTTCGCTCTCATCTTGCGCGGATAATTCTCCTATACAAAGCGTCGTTCTTTACGTTAATTATACTGCGTGTTTGCAGTTATAATGTATATAATGTTACGGCATGCGGAGGTGCCCCTTTGGGGCATTGGTTTCTGCGCGTATGTAGAGGAATTACGACATTTGTTTGGGTGAGGCCTGTGGTGTAGTGGTTAGCATATCTGACCGGCAATCGGAAGATCCCGGGTTCGATTCCCGGGTGGGTACCTCATTTTTTCATTTGTTTCGTTCTTTCGCTCTCATCTTGCGCGGATAATTCTCCTATACAAAGCGTCGTTCTTTACGTTAATTATACTGCGTGTTTGCAGTTATATATATATATATATATATATATATATATGAGAGGAGGGGCAACAAGCTTGACCTTTGTGAAATGAGGGAACATCGCACGGAACATTTAAAAGGTTGAAAGGTATAACCTTGGTTTTGGTTAACCTTGGTTTTGCTTCCGCCCAAACTGGTTATTCTGACGAAGGTCAAGCTTGTTACTCCACCTTAGGCCTACAGTTTAACGTGGAATCCAAACCACGCCCCACCAGCAGCCCAGCGTCTTAACGACTATGTTACCCAGGGTACCCATTTATCTACCAACCACTCTTTTTTTTATTGTGTGGAAGGATGAACACTTGGGTTTTGCTGCATGCCGCCTGCCGTCACCGGGTCTCAATCCCGAGGCCGATGGATTCGTAGTCAGTGACGCTAACCACTACACAACACCACCACCACCATATATATATATATATATATCAAATATAGTGATCAGGAAAACATGAAACATTCAATTTTCCTTTGACACCAAACGTTTTGGAAATTCTCTTTTCATCCTCGGATGAGGAACCTCAAATAAAACGATATAAATTTCCAAGTTGTAAATATTAAAACTTTCCACTAAACGTGATAGCAATAATGATAAACAAAATAATCACTGTACCGTAGTCAATTGATCCAATAGAAATGAATATGAAAATAAATGTAAATAAATTCACAATATTTTTATCAATTACTGATGCGAACTCAAGTCAAAGTGTTGAAATCGCTTGTTGTTTTGGTTCTCAACAATGTGTTATTATTAGTTAAAAGGGTATTAATTAGTATTCATACCCATTGTTTCTTTTAAGGAGAAATTAGTAAATGGGGTATCTATACCTAAAAATTGTTTACATTGTCTTCTCAAATTACTTGGACCACCCTTCGATTTTTCTATTTCTCTGATAAATCCCAAAGAAGGTTGCAATTCTTGATAACAATCATTCCCTGAGACTACGTGTGTCTAGACATTTCGCAAAAAGGCAAATACCCATAAACATAAATGGCTTATCTTAATCCTTTGAAAACGTTTTCTAAATCCTATTCCCCATCAAATATGTAGATGCTCCAAGTAATTTCAGCAGTCACTGTATAATTTATCGGCGTTTTTGCAACGAGAATACATTTTGTAGTTACAGAAATGGCATTGCTATGGCAACCTACCTACCCGGTCTCTTATTAATTAACAGAGAATACCCGATTTGCTCGAGTTATAAATTATCTGAATTTAACTATGAAATTTAAGTTCTTAGCCGATGACTTTTGGAATAATGAACCCCAAGAGTCAAACTGAAAAATAGTCAGAATTTGTAATATAGCTAAAACTGAAAATGACCAACCAACCAATCATTCCTAAAGAGGTAAAGTAAATTAAAATGTCTGCCCTGTTTGTGTTGTTTCATATGAAATAGAAAATAAACTAAAATCACTTCTAATTTATATTCAAATGTACTTTTAAAATTTATTTCGTTAATTCCAGTGTACTAAATCATTTTTGAAATATAAGAACCTTTAATTAACCCAAGATGCGTCGTACATAAGTATCCGAGTCCTGCGTGGATTTCGGGTTAAGTTGACAGCAAGTGCGCCATTTTAAGATGCGCGCGCATGAGCCCTTTCACGTGAAATGTCGTACTAGTCATATACAGTATGTATATATATATATATATATATATAGGAGGAGAGAGAGAGAGAGAACTACGTAACTCGTAAAAAATACTAAAAAAATTAACGAACTCTAAAAGAAATGATATATTTAATAAATCTCCCTCTTTGTCGCTCTCAAGAAGGATAAGACTGGAAGAAAGAGAGATACAGAAAGGGAGAATCTTGGCGAACTGTGCAGATGCTTTTAAAAGGAAGAAACCAAAGTGAATATCGATGTCATTCTGTAATTGAATTTGTCTCCGGAATGGTCCTTTCTCCCTTAGTATAAACCAAGAATTTAGTTTATAGTGTGTTGAGTAATGATGCTGATGATGACTCCGCCTATTTCTATTCAAAACGTTCTGTACAATTCGTTTGATTGTCTTCTCCTTTTAATTCAGTCTTTTCAGAAGGATATTTTTCTTCTGCCGAAACGTTGAAACTTCTAACTGAGCCTTATAAGGCTAACTAACGAAAATATCACGACTTAACCTAACCAATCGTCAAGGGCGTACAGTTGACCTAACGATTGGTTAGGTCGTGATATTTTCGTTAGTTAGCCTTATAATGCTAATTAACGAAGGCTGGGGGCCCTGATCTTCAGGTGATCCCTGTCTTTTAATATAACCTAGTATTTTAAGGACCTCTTCTCGATTTCTGCACAGTGCTTCGACGGTTTGAGAACATTACTAATATGAACTCCTAAGTCTTTCTCTAGATCAGGCTCAGTCAAGTTTTTCCCAACAGAGAGTAATCAGTCTTCGGGTTCTTCTAACCTATGTGCATTACCTTACATTTGTCGAAGTTGCTTACACTATTTTCTAACTTGGTATCATCTGCAAATTTAGAAATTGTAAAGTACTTGGAGCCGAACGTCTGTATCGTTAATATAGATGAGAGAGAGAGAGAGAGAGAGAGACCGACACTTACAAATTTTTTTACACATGACGTAGATCTAACCGAGTTAAACAAGAAATAAAAATTTTCAAAGGTAATTGACCTAATATCATTTTTCACTTTAGCAACACCTCAAACGGTTCTCTATAATTGGTTTTACAAACTAATTATACAAAGGAGAAAGTTTATGATGACTTAAAAATTTAGATAAAGTGCCGAATTTTTACGTTAACTTGTACAGTAAGATCGCGTATTTTAATCCTGAACATCATTTTAAGCACCAAACTTTCTCCGTAAAGACCTTTAATTTCACAAAAGCTGGAATTTCGGTCATTGAGGCTTAATTTGTGGGTCACGCTGTTCCTAAAGTCATTTTAAATGTTCTTGTTTTAGTTTTTAGGTAATAGCGCCTCCCTTCGACTATCTTCAGTAACTGAAAAGACGTGTCTGTAATTGCTAAACTTCATTGGAATCAACGGATATTATTAACTCGTTAACTGCGCGAGGGCGCAGTTACGAGTCGAGCCAAATTTATGGGCTACGCAAAGAGATCTCAGTTTAAACCCGTGTGTTGTTGTTGTTGTTGTTGACGTTATAAGAGGTGAAATTAGAGTTGTAGGAGTGATAACAGAAAGTGGGGAAATGGGAAATATAGATGAAGAGTTGATAGGTCCTCGGGCTCACCAAGGATGCGCAGGTTTTTTTTTTAATTTTTTTTTATGGGGGATTTAAGGTGTGTATATACGGAGCTGCGCAGAAAGGGTCAGAAGCGAGAGCCCGTGATATTACGGGTTGCGCAGCAAAGGGGTTAAGTAAAATTAGCATCGCTCGCCAAAAAATTGAATTAAACAAAGCGAATAATAAAAAAGGAGCTATTAAAGAATATGGACCCCAGCCTTCTTTAGTTAGGCTTATAAGGCTAACTAACGAAAATATCACGACCTAACCTAACCAATCGTTAGATTAACTGTACGCCCTTGACGATTGGTTAGGTTAGGTTATGATATTTTCGTTAGTTAGCCTTATAAAGCTAACTAAAGAAGGCTGGGGTCCCTATTCTTCAATAGCTCCTAAAAAAATATCAGACCCTAATTTTTACTGGTGTCACCGAACGCGATGCAAGAATAATTGGATCACCTGAAGATCAGAGCCCCCAGCCTCAATTATCAAATGATATCTTCGTTAAAACTAACTAAAATATCACGACTTAACCTAACCAATCGTCAAGGGCGTACAGTTGACCTAACCGGGCATTCAATTTAATTTATTATTATATTTGGTACTGTAAAGCAAAAAACAAGGATACATGGGGGACCTGATCTTCGGGTGATCAGAATAATTTATTATTTGGCGTATATAATTCCCGGAAGAAATAAATTCGACAAATAATTATTTATTAATTTAGTAAAACGTTTAAAATAGTAAATTTAGATAACGTAAACTTTTAATAAAAATATTTATTGCATTAAATTAAACAAATTTAATTTTGAAAAAATTAATTAGCTCGAAAAATAATTATTACTATCCTTCAATTTTTAAAAATTTTAATTAGTTTTTAATTGCTTCAGTGAATCACGACAGTTAACTGTTTACAGATAACCTGTTTTTTTATACCGCGTAAGGTATCCTTTCAACTTTAACTTTATTAAAAGTTTAATATTCAGGGGTTAGACAAAATAATGGAAACACTCGCATTTTCAGTGCTATATTTTCTGGTATAATTAATGGCGTTATATAATTTACTGAATTCATATGTAAATGCGTATAATATCGAGGACATCTTCTATTTTAATATACTGATATTGGTATCTCCTGTTCTTGTAGAATAAATATAAATATTGGCGGTTGGAAAAGATGGCACTGACTGTGAAAGAGGCATGATAGTAGGAGCCAGTTTGGTTGGCATCTCAGTATTAAAAGTCGCATAATTGCCCCCTTGTATCTCGAAGAATAGTCGTCAAGGTTTTGAATGCATTGAAGTAAATTAAAAAAGTACATCAAATAAGGAATATAGTGGGCGTAAAGCAACCCTGACAGAATGTGAGAGAAGAACCTTATTACGAGCCGTAAAGCATGAACCAAAGACTTTTGCTTCAGACTTCGTTCATAACTAAACAGTGTGTCCAGAAAGCAGTATCAGTCAAAATGATGTTATAAGAATTGTATTAAAGCCCCTCATAACACCAACCAGCGCAAAAACTCGAATGAAGTTGGAGAGAATAATGGAACGTTATTATGATTATGTGGTGTAGTTTATCCTCATTTCTTTCCATGTATTCGCAACGTTGGGGACTGTTCCTCAAGATACAGGGGCAATTACGCCACTTTTAATACTGAGACACAAACCAAATGGGTTCCTATTGTTATGCCTCTTTTACAGTCACTGCCATCTTTACCAACCGCCATATTTTTATTTATTCTACAAGAACAGGAACTACCAATATCAGCATATTAAAATAGAAGATGTCCTCGATATTATACGCATTTACATAGGAATTTAGTAAATTATATAACGTCATTAATTATACCAGAAAATACAGCACCGAAAATGCGAGTGTTTCCATTATTTTGTCTAACCCCTGTATGTTTTAACAGCTTTTCTGAGAGTGTTGGAATACCAAACATGGAATGAATGATCAGCTTTTCGTTCTATTAGTGTCCACTTTGCGAGTTTCTTTTTGGCTAACGCCAAAATATTTTATTCGCTCTCAGGAGAGATTACGAGGTAAAAAGTGGGTTAAACCTCTATTAAAGATACACAAACACACACACAGACACCCACACACACACACACACACGGATAGACAGATTTCACAAATCAGAGCCTTGTATGGTATCATGAAACGGAAAATGTAAATGGCATCATTAATTTTCAAATCAATTAAAATGTTAATTGTCGAATATGGAAAAATTAACCTTTCTCTTCATTAACTGTAATTAAACGTTCATGTCTCGCTTAATTTCATTTCCTTTTTTAAATGATGTTCCAAAAATATAATTTCAGTTTAGTCGAAGGGCAGAAAAAATATAAAATGAAAAAGATACCATACGTACCGTACGTGTCTGATAACAGTGATTTGAAAATGAATTTGAGCACTGAGCAAACGATTTAGATATAATTCATAGCAAAATGACGAAATTTGGCACTGTGTCATAAAGTATACTGGCAATGACGGACAAAAAATTGCTCTGACATATAAAACTACAAATGTAATTGACACCTGTACTGGAATAAAAGCTTTCATTTGAAAGTAATCGTAGGGGAAAATTAGTAACGTAATTTATTGAACATCAGTTTGAATTCCAAGCATTACTTTCGATTATGTATTTACAATGTTAAGCTGACTTTGTAACAGGATGAGCTACCGCATAACAGATGGATAGATATGCGTGTTGCCGTTCCGTTGAACACAACAATACACAAAGATACGAGGACCGATCACAGGGTAGAATGAGGAACGAGAAATTTTTTACAACGCACAAGCACCAACACCCTCAAATCGTAAAGAATTAAATTTATGCTAAACAATTATGTACTACCACCTAACCTAGCGTACCCCAAACCAGGACATAAGAGTCACCCTGATTGATAGACGTATGAAATGGGAGTGGTTTTTATTCTTAGCTAATTATCCTTACTCGGAGGGAACCACTAAATTTCAATAATAGTAAATTTTAATAATGTTACGCATTTACTATTTAGTTTAGAATAACATCTGGAATTTCGGATAATAAAATCACTGGATCACCTGAAGATCAGGGCCCCCAGCCATCTTTAGTTAACCTTATAAGGCTAACTAACAAAAATATCACGACCTAACCTAACCAATCGTTAGGTTAATTGTACGCCCTTGACGATTGGTTAGGTTGTGATATTTTCGTTAGTTAACCTTATAAAGCTAACTAAAGAAGGCTGGGGGCCCTGATCTTCAGGTGATCCAAATCCCTTAATAATAAAATAAAAAACAAATAATAAAAAATTATTTTGATAATCTATTTATAAAATCCTGTAAAAAATAATACAAATTTTGAAACTTAGACTCATTACGAAGAAACTTCACAAAGAATGTCCTTTATAATTTTTATGAACTTAATCAAGGGCCACATGTTGTTGGCAAAATCAGTCATTATCAAAATATGGTTCGTTCTAGATTATCAAATGTGCATTTGGCAACGGAGTTTGAATACTTTTGAGAGCAAAATTAACTAAATTAAAGGATTTTCAGGGAGTTATTAGCCAGATTAATGGAGTCAATGAAATATGTACAGCCGATTTTATGTTTTATTATATTTAAATATTTAGGCTTAAAAATCATGGGGGTGTTTTCGTTGTTTAGAAGGTGGGCAGACCAGACCACCACCTGTGACAACAACAGATATTAAATATCATAAGATTTTTTTTTTTAACTAACTAGCTAACTGTATATATATTATATATATATATATATATATATATACACACACACACAGATATATATATATATATATATATATACTGTGTGTGTGTGTGTGTGTGTGTGTGTGTGTGTGTGTATATATATATATCTTTTTGAGTTATAAAGGAAAATAGTGACAAGAAGTTCGACATTCCATATGTCTGCCACTCACAACTTCCGAACTGTCAAAAATAGACAAACTTCGTACAATTTAATGCAAAGAGTTCAGCGCTTAATCCATTCCTTTAGTTCAAGCTGAGGAACCCTTTGAAACTTTTGCCATATATCTTCCGAAGTGTGGGCTGAATGGAGAGAGGCCATTTTTCTGTGAATGGTATTGCCTCTATATGATAATAAAAACCCACTCTAATAGACAGAGTTTATTTCCACAACAGTTTCGATACCCGCTGGCATCCTCTTCGGGTGGATACAGAAAAACGAATGAACCAAAAACAAGAGGGAAAACAGTCCAGTTATAAGTACATTCGTACAAATTTAAAACTATCTTCTTCTTCTATACATAGAGAGTCTATTATTTTTTTACATAATTATTACATTTATTATTAAATTTATTACATTTAATATTGCATTATTATTTATTACAGAAGTTATAAATTTATTATTACATTGATTATTACATTGTTGTTTATTATACAGAAATTATAAACCGAAAAACGAATGAAAAAGGCGAGAAGGAAACAATCTAGAGACCATTAAGAAATTCGCACCTAGGCTAGATCCCGTTCCTCGACCCCAGAAGGGCATTTTTATTAAAGGGTCCCGCTTATAAGTACATTCGCACAAATTAAAACTATCTTCTTGTTCTATACATACAGATTCTATTATTTTGACATAATTACTGCATTTATTATCGCATTTACATTTTTTAACATTTATTATTATTACCTTTACACTAATTATTACACTTATTTTATTACCTTTATTATTACATTTATTGCATTTATATTTATTTCCACATTTATTACTTCCATTATTACATTTACATTTACGTTTATTATTCCATTTACATTTTACCGAAAAAAAAAACCAAATGAACCAAAAGCGAGTAAGGAAACAATCCAGAGACCTTTAAGAAATTCACACTTAGGTTAGAACCCGTTCACTCGACTCCGTAAGGTAATAATAAACGTAAATGTTAATGTAATAATGGAAGTAATAAATCTGGAAATAAATATAAATGCAATAAATGTAATAATAAAGGTAATAAAATAAATGTAATAAATAGTGTAAAGGTAATAATAATAATAAATGTTGAAAAATGTAAATGCAATAATAAATGCGGTAATTATGTCAAAATAATAGAATCTGTATGTATAGAACAAGCAGATAGTTTTAATTTGTGCAAATGTATTTATAAGCGGGACCCTTTAATAAAAATGCCCTTCTCGGGTCGGGGGAACGGGATCTAGCCTAGGTGCGAATTTCTTAATGGTCTCTGGATTGTTTCCTTCTCCCCTTTTTCATTCGTTTTTCGGTTTATAATTTCTGTATAATAAACAACAATGTAATAATCAATGTAATAATAAATTTATAATTTCTGTAATAAATAATAATGCAATATTAACTGTAATAAATTTAATAATAAATGTAATAATTGTGTAAAAAAATAAGAGAATCTGTATGTATAGAACAAGAAGATAGTTTCAAATTTGTGCGAATGTACTTATAAGCTGGTCCCTTTAATAAAAATGCCCTTCCAGTGTCGGGAGAACGGGATCTAACCTAGGTGCGAATTTCTTAATGGTCCCTGGACTGTTTTCCCTCTTGTTTTTGGTTCATTCGTTTTTCTGTATCCCCCCGAAGAGGATGCCAGTGGGCATCGAAACTGTTGTGGAAATAAACTGTCTATTAGAGTGGATTTTCATTATCATATTTTGACCTTCACGTAGAAAAAAGTGAAGTTTTTTGCATTTATTGGGTATTGCCTCTCCAGTCAATGCCACCTAGTGGATTATGCACTCTAGTTTCTGAGCACTTTTTGCCATTACTTAATTGAATCTTTTATTACGTCTTTTTATCTGTAAAATTTTAATTGTAATTATTAATTGTCATTTCCATCTAATTCCAGTTTTCATATTATTATAGGTATAATTCTATTATTAAATTACTTTATACTACATTAATTTATGTCCCACTATGATAACACAGCTCAACAAAAAAACATTTTTGTTTCGTTGCCAAGGAAATTCGTACGAATTTAGGGTATTTTGGGGTTGCTGAATTCCAAAATGAAAGTAGTTTTTCCAATTTGGCTCTAGTTCTTGAGATAATGAATACCCTCAATTAATAGGAAACGTAACCATAACGCGTGCATATGGGAAACTACCGGAACATTCTAGATGGTGAGACCGAATAAAATGCCATTATGTATTTCATGTGTTTACTTTTGTATGATTTGAGACAATTTCAATGCGGTTTGTAAGTAGGCTCCGCCTGAACATTAAATTTTTGGCATTTTACGTGTTTCAATGGGGTACCAATTATCTCATAAATTACAGCCAATCTAGCAAAACCTATGACAAATTCGGAATCAGCACCACAAAGTTACCCCAAAATCACTCTAATATGATTGGCAATAAAATGAGTGTTGACCAGTGTAATTAATGGATATGAAAGGCATTATTCTACCAATAAAGATGATCATTATATATATATATATATATATATATATATATATATATATGCGAATGAACTCAGAATGGTTCCCTGAGTTTTTTATGATACACACAGACCGTGCATGGAACAAGGAACTCTTCTGAGATAATTAAATCCACTATAGTCCGAATAAGTAATGGTAAATGACAAATACCATAGTTTTTCTTTTCCATGATGCAAGCCCGACGTGGGCAACGGGTCTCTCACAAAGAGGTCCCATAAATATAGCTCCCTCACCAGCTATCTGCAAAGCAGACAGGATCCAGCTTTGGGACATGGATCTAGGGTTTAAAGCAGCCTAGCCCCACTACATTTAGAACCTCAATATAAGTAAAAGACTCGTTGCATTCACGTCGGATTGAATAAATCAAAGAAAAAGGGGTAAACTATTATATTTTTAGCCAAAACCAAAACTTGAACCTCAACTGGCAGAATTGAGCGTCCACTTTTCAAGGCACATAACATGTCCGTTTCATGATGGGAATGAACTCAGAATGGTTCCCTGAGTTTTTTATGATACACACAGACCGTGCATGGAACAAGGAACTCTTCTGGGATAATTAAATCCACTATAGTCCGAATAAGTAATGGTAAGTGACAAATACCATAGTTTTTTTTTCCATGATGCAAGCCCGACGTGGGCAACGGGTCTCTCGCAAATATAATAGTTACCCCTTTTCTTTGATTATTCAATCCGACGTGAATGCAACGAGTCTTTTACTTATATTGAGGTTCTAAATGTAGTGGGGCTAGGCTGCTTTAAACCATAGATCCATGTCCCAAAGCTGGATCCTGTCTGCTTTGCAGATAGCTGGTGAGGGAAACTATATTTATGGGACCTCTTTGCGAGAGACCCGTTGCCCACGTCGGGCTTGCATCATGGAAAAAAAAACTATGGTATTTGTCATTTACCATTACTTATTCGGACTATAGTGGATTTAATTATCCAGAAGAGTTCCTTGTTCCATGCACGGTCTGTGTGTATCATATATATATATATATATATATATATATATATATATATATATATATATATATATATTAGGGAATGAAACGGATACCCGGATACCGGGTACCCACCCAATATGAAAGAACCGGGTTCAAATTAGGGAATAAAACGGGTACTGGATAGTGGATACCCACCATTATGAAAGAACCGGGTTCAAATACTCCATGATGATGACTAATGCAGTAACTTTCTCTCAAGAATATATGTAATTGCGCGAGAAGCATTTAGTAGTATAGAAGCATAATATGTAAACTGATAATACACAAGCAACCTTTTCGTTGCTATTCAATATGAAACCATGAAATAGAGTGGAAGCGTGAACATGTATGGAATTCGTATGAATGTGTTATGAATGTTTGAAGTTGTTATCGAATTCACTTGAAGTGCTTTAAGAAATTAAGAAATAAAATTTCACCTTAGCACCGCTGAAGCGATACTTTTCTTAAAGAAAAATGACTTTAGTGGATTTGTAAACATAGAGAGCGATGAGTTGTAACTTGTAAATGAAGTAAATGAATGATTTGCTTTGGTTTTCGTTATTAGAAAGATAGAATAGTTTCTTTTTTTTCCCCCTTTGGTTTTTTCCGTACTGTAGAATAGATATATATATTATATATATATATAATATATATTATATATATATGATGAATAAAACCACGAAGGGAAAAGAAACACAAAGTGGTGCTCAAGCGCTTTCGTCTAATGACATCCTCAGGAACATCATAAATATTTTTCACGTGTCACTTCGTGAAATAATTTTCATATATATATATATATATATATATTTTTTTTTCTCCTGTATGTTTTATGCTACTGTAGGCAAACCGGGTACCCGGATACCCGTCCGTTTGATTCATGCACCCGGGTAGATAAACTGAACTAATTTTCAATCCCTAATATATATATATATATATATATCAATGAGAGCGATAAGCTTTATTGGTAGGATATAAACTCCATAAAGAAGTACAATATTCTTAAACGTAATAAAAAATAAAATAAACCAAACACTACTAAATTTTAAAAACTAAAAAGTATGACAAAAAGAGAAATAAAAATAAGACACGTACTGAAACAACAAATAATAATAAAAACTACCCACTACTAAGACTACCATTACTGTATTACTTCTAATGAATTGTATATATTTCTATCCTTAGTATGTGAACTGTCATTGTATTAATAATATTTGTCTGCCAATAAACCTTTTCATTTTCATTTCAGTTATACGTAGATGCCTACCTCCTAAAACTAGCACTAAAATAATCTACCTCCTAAAACTAGCAATAAAATAATAGTATTTCTGAAGTCAAAATATTCTGAGAAACTGCATTTCACGCTAAGATCTTCAAATTTGTGTGTACGACCAATCTCGCCCGTATCGTATCTTCTGTGAATGTAAAGAATTTCATATAGAAGTATATAGACATATATATTATATTATATAGGTATAATATAACTGTATATAAAAATCCTATATAAGGTGGAATTTACGTATAATATAGGATTACACTTTATAGCTTATATTTTCGGATAATTTCCTCGAGTGAGATGAAGGAAAATATTTTTCCTTTATTACAGAGGTAATATCTGACTTTCCTAAGAATATAATATATATTCCTAAGAATATATATATATATATATATATATATATATATATGGGCTACGTCGTGGCCGATGTCGTAACACCGCTTCCCGGAGATCAGCGAAATTAAGCGACATTGGGTCTGGGTAGTAGTTGGATGGAGACCGTCCTCCGCGCCCAGATTATGTAATGACCCGTGGTTCGGATCCACGTAAAGCTGTAGGTCCCCTCCGTCATATGACCTTAGATGTTGCGAAGGGGAGTAAACAAAACCCCAATAAAAAATAAAAAAATATATATATATATATATTTATTGTGTCCCAAAAAAAGTGGGCCACTTTTTTCACCGGGAGCAACAAAACCGCAATTCGAAGGGTAACTAAATGAAGTGGAAATAATATTAAACCGTTTATAGTGTCCCTAAAATGAGAGGTAGTTTATTTAAATCGGATGAGTAGTCTTTTTACAAATTCAACTTGAACAATAGTAGTTGTTAAAAAACAAAGTTGACAAGGAGGGTAATTAGAGACTTAGCTAAACATTAAAGGAGTTTACGATGAATAAAAACAATAAAAAATTAGCACAGCAAGTGGTCAATGTATCCTTCATTATTATCAATAACTCAGTGCGTCACTGTCGAACTGCTGCTGTAGAAATGGTGTCTTCATAGAAATGGTGTCTTCATAGATCTCATTCCATTTTGTTGACTCTCGAACTTCATTGAGAGCTAAATGTACCCCAAACGTACCCCATAAATGATTAAAAGAGACCCACAGTGTTTCCCGAAACTTTCCAAATTTGGCGTTTATATATATATATATATATATATATATATATATTATATATATATACATTTTATATATATTTTGTTTTAAGTTTATTTAACTGCTTAATTACGTTTTGTTAATTTAATACATTAATTTTGGTAATTTAATAATTTAATGTGTCCTTTAAGGGTGTTAGACTTTGCTTTGATTGTAATTTAACTTGAGAGGTGATCATTTAGGTGTGCAAACAGTGCCCCTGTATCACTTATGTATCGTGATCGATGAGAGATAATTTGGGCAAGTCAATATGGAGGCGTGTTGGTCAGGTTACATATGTCCTGTAGCCTTTTAATTTGTGTTCCATAATGATTTGATTAAATGATTAAATGGGTTGATGAATGATTTAATTAAATCTATACATTAAAATGTCCGGCTATAAAAGTACGAGAGCTCCTTAGAACTAGACCCTGCCAGGTGCCTATATAGCAAGATGCCTATATAGCTAAAGTATTTACGCTACTGTTAGGTGGTCTGTACTTTGCCAATAAATAGGTTAAGAGTTGTTGTGTCGAAAGTGAGATTTACCACACATGTATGAATGTGAGATTCTACAATACAGAGTGCGTCAAGGTTTGTACATTTGATAACAGTTTGATGTAAATTCCGATGCCGCTACCTCTATGTATATACAGGCATCACCCATTATTCGAAGGGGTTACGTTCTTGGATATGCTTTCGGATAGCGAGAGGCTTATAACGTAGGTTAATAGGGGTTGTAGAATTATACAGAATATGATATTTAACTAGTCTAAACAAACATGGTTTCGTTGACCAAGATTGCATGTAAAAACTTAATTTGCAGAAGTTTTATGTAGTTTTATAAGGAGTATCACTACACAGTTTTACGAGCATCAACAATATTTGACCTCATTCGTATACTGAAAACGTTTTATTAGCTTCTGATATTGCAACTCGAATTGCAAAAATTCATCACTATATTTCTTAAAATCTACCCAAATAGATTGGAGCAATATGACGGAGAGAGAGAGAGAGAGAGAGAGAGAGAGAGAGAGAGAGAGAGAGAGAGAGAGAGAGAGAGAGAGTTATAAGGAATTACAAGAACAAGAGGAAGCCTCAAAGACCTTCCAAGCCACTCTGGGAGGTTCCTGTTATTAAACAAGTGTATTTTTCTTTCAACTATTCTAGCAGTAGTAGAAAACTGGATAAAAAAGTATAAGGCTCTCTCCCCACCCTCCGCTCCCTCCCTGCCCGAGGCAGGTACAAAAAAAGGTTAAAGAAAATACCTTGACCCTGGAAAAGTAGCCAAGGAAATTTTACAGGAAAGTGGAGAATATATAAGATAGCTCTATAATTACGCACGCCCACAGAGAGACCGCGCAAGCAAACTCCTACTTACGTTATGTTTTAGTCTTAAACCATGAAAGTATTCAGTACTTTGGCTAGCCTATTTTATTAGAGAGAGAGAGAGAGAGAGAGAGAGAGAGAGAGAGAGAGAGAGAGAGAGAGAATGTTAATTTCAGTCCGGACTGCCTGAAACGGAGTTTCAGAAATTTTTTGTCCCGCTTCATCCACCTCTCTTTATTCTATCTTCATGTGTTAAAAAGATTCAAGAAGGCCGAATTGACGGAATGATGTAAAATGCTATATAAATATAAATGTGAAATTTTGACAGGAACACTGTCATAAGTTCAAATTCCTACATCCAAAATATTCTTAATGAATCCATAACATTGCAATTTACAGGGTTGTGTCTTGATTCAGAACAACGGTGAGACCGATGCACCTAATATTTTTAAATCAGTTCATAGGATTATAGGAGCATAGGGTAGAATAATATAGGATTATTATATGGATAAGCGTGTTATACTTTATTGGTAGTACCTTACACCATCACAGCATCTTTCTGGGAAATATCGACTTAGAAATTAAACTCTGAGCAAAACCGAAAAAATGCGGGACTGAACTTTTTAAAAATTATTGAATGAAATTCACGTAAATCTTATTCTTTATTGACAATATCACATCTGCTATTCAGATAGATGTCTCCTTATTGATAAAAATAAACATTAACATATTAGTTATTATAATTATTACAGTATTATAGTAATTTTAACGTAAAATATACAAATGTTAACTGGATTATTGATTTTTATTGAATTTGACCCTTAAACTGCAAGCTTTACCAGGCTCAGAATTAAATGAAATTAATACATTATTGTAAAATCAAAGTATTTGACGCTTTTAACTTTATCTTCTTCACTCAATAGTGAAAGATATAATAATAATTGAGGTTATTTAACCTCTTTCGCAACATCTCTAAGGTAATATAAAGGAGAGGCCCTACAGCTTTACGTAGGATCTGAACCACTGCTTTACCAAGAACACCCAGAAAAGTAGCTTAATCGCAGAAATTGAACTCAGAACCTTCAGATTAATAGCCCGGCATTCTACCACTAGGTTACCTTGGCCTTTCGTAAAGGCCACGTTATTATTTTGCATAAAAAATAACTTACGGACAGTCATCTAAACTGTTTTATCAACATTTATCAAAGTTTATATTTTTCAACTTTTTTGCAACAATATTAACTAGTGCTTGGACATCATTTTTGAAGGAAATAGAAGACCAGTATTACTGATATTTAAGTATTGGTACAATGTCAAATGAAGAATTAATGTACATATTAAATAACAAGGGGGGTAAAATCCCTCCTTGTTTCACACATTTTCACAATTTTCCGTTTAGAAGACCACTGTCATTTTACATTAACCATTTGATTGCTGTGAATAATACTCGTATTAATCTAACAGTGGTGTGGAATGCCTGACATTAGTAATTACTTAAGAAGCGAATCAGACACAAAACCTAGAAATTTTGGATAGATCCCCAAAATAAGACGTAAAAAGGCATATTTTTATGCAAGTACAAATAATTGGTTTCATGAAGACTAAATGCAATTGCCTCTGTTCGATAAATGAACCTAAACTCATACTGTCTTAATTGGATTTAAATCTATTTTCTTCTTGACAAAAATTTCACATAGGAAGGGGGGGGTAAGACGGACCCATGGGGTGAGATGGAACCCCCCTCTAAACCCAAGCAGAAAGGGCGAGGTTCAGATAGTGGTTGCTAGATGTCCTTCACGTCACCAAACAGTGACGTCATTGCCGGCGGCAGTCAAGCTCAGTTGCCCATGTGCTTTCGAGAGAGCAAGTAGTCTTTTTGTGTGGTGCTGATGTAATAGGCACAAGGTAAGAAACTGGATTTTTTGTATTGAAATATTAGTTATAATGACTAACTACTTACGTTGGATATGCCCATGTGTGTGTACATGATAGATATGTGCCATAAATTGGCATACAATACTTGGATGTTTTGGTAAACGTTTTGAGATTGAAGTTTAATTTTGGGGTAAGATGGAACCCATGGGGTTCCGTCTTACCCCTCACACTAAATATTTCACAAACCCTTAACATTTTCTTCTCTTTTTCTCTATAGATGCCCCGGATATATGTGCGAGTCAGTAGCAGAGGGGAATGGAATGAGGCAGCTATGGAAAGTGCAATAGCTGCAGTTAGAGCAAAAAAGATGGGCTTGAAAAAAGCCTCAAAACAATTCAACGTGCCCAAGACTACACTCGGTCGCCGTGTCAGAGACAAGAATAAGATGGCAACTGGGTCAACAAAGGTAAGAAACTGCCTAGCACAGAGGTTCTCAACCTTTTTTGCCCCATGCACCCTTTTCACCATATGTCAGAATGTCATTCCCCCCTAGTATCTTGTCTAGCACTCCCTGAAAGTCTATCCTTTTTGAATGATTTATGCATTGTTTCCTGTAACCCTTTGTCTTAAAAGCTTGCTATTTATTGTCCTGCCATATTTAACCTTTTGTCCTATTATTTTTTACATCTAACAAATTGTGTCTGCCTCATTTTCCAGATGCTTGGCCCTATCAGGACTGTATTCAGTGCTGCTGCACAAGAAGCAGAGTTGGTAACTCACATTTTGTCAATGGAGGCTCGATTTTTCGGACTGACTACACGGGACGTTCGTTACATTGCCTTCCATGCAGCGGAGAGAAATAATGTGGACCACAAATTTAACAAAACGGTTAGATCTTGCTACAAAACAGGTTTCTTCATTTCATGCTCAGTTCACATCCTAATATGATATAAGTAGGAGTTTGCATTTATACAGCCTAGAGCACTTATTTCTGTCTTTTTACCAGGTTGGACTTGCGGGTAAAGACTTGTTATTGGGCTTCCAACGCCGCCACCCACAACTTGCAATTCGAACCCCGGAACCAACTTCTGCTGCAAGAGCAAGATGCTTCAATCAGACAAACGTTAACAAGTTCTTTGACATTTTATCTTCAGTGCAAGCAGACCATTTCTTTCCTCCACACAGGACATTTAATGTCGATGAGACAGGTGTTACAACGGTGCAAACAAAGCCCACAAGAATCCTCGGTCTGCGGGGAAAAAACAGATTGGCACACTGACTTCTGCTGAAAGAGGAATTTTAGCTACAGCAGTTTGCTGTATGTCTGCTGGGGGCCAGTTTGTTCCACCTTCCCTCATCTTTCCAAGAGTTCGAATGAAGCAAGAACTGAAGGATGGTGCTCCCCCAAGAACTGGATTTGCATGCCACCCATCTGGGTGGATGCAGCTTTCCATTTTTACTGAATGGTTTCGGCACTTTCTAGCCCACACCAAGCCATCGAAAGACGATCCAGTATTATTGATTATGGATGGACATATGACCCACATGAAGAATCTTGATGTGATAAATCTTGCCAGGGACAATCATGTCACGATTGTCATTTTGCCACCACACTGTAGTCACCGAATGCAGCCATTGGATGTTTCCTTCATGAAACCACTGAATGCCTACTATGTGAAGGCTGTTGAAACATTCCTCAGAAACAATCCCGGCAGGCAGGTGACCATCTACAAACTAAGTGCACTGTTTGGAGAGGCCTATCTACAGGCTGCTGTTCCAAACACAGCCATCAATGGCTTTAAGAAAACAGGAATTTGTCCATTGAATAGCCAGGTTTTTGGCGAAGCTGACTTTTTACCTGCTCACCCGACGGATATTCCATTAAATGGTGAAGAGGAAGAGGAACATCCAGACGTCCCAGTTGCCCCGCCAATCATGGCCATTGTGAATGAACCTGACCTGGAAGGAGCTGCTGAGCCAGAAAATCCAAGTGTGGTGCCTGGGCCTGTAACGCCAAAAGTGGCTCGGAGCCTGTTCAAGCCAGGTAGTTCACCCCAGGACATAATTCCCTTGCCAAAGGTGGCCAACACTGTACGAAAGAAGAGACCCAGGCCCCAAGGGCGAACTCTTGTTTTGACAGCATCCCCATATAAGACAGAGTTAGAGTCAGAAATTCACAAGAAAAAAGAAAAAGAACTCGCTCTAGCACAGAAGCGCCAAGAGAGAGAATGCAACAAGAAAGACAAACTAGCAACTACAGCGTCAAAAAAAGGACCTAACAAAAGCATGACACAAAAGAAAAAAGCAAAGCAAGCGAAAGCTGGGCCATCCTGGGCTCATGACAGTGACAGTGAGGATGGAGATTCAACCAAGTGCTTGTATTGCAATGACACGTTTGGTAATTCTGTGCGAGGGGAAGGGTGGGTTTGTTGCGCCATTTGCGAGAGATGGGCACATGAGGAATGTGCAGGGGTAGAGGATGATGAGGAAGAGTTTTTTTTTGTGTGTGAGTTGTGCCAGTAAGGATGGACCCCTGGGGTCCATCTTACCCCGTGATTTTGTTTTTGGTACAATAAAAACATTGATTTGGTAAAATCTCGTGTTTCAGTCTTTTCCTCTAAAAACCGTGACCAGGGTGTGGACTTTAAATATAACACCCAAAAGCACCACCACAACCCCTAGAAAACCCCAAAATTATATAAATGTGGTTTCTAGACTCATTTTTGTGTTAAGTAGTCCGTCTTACCCCGCCTTCCCCTACATACATACATACATACACTATAAAAAATCTCATTTCCCAAGGATTTTGGGTGAGATGGCAGAAACAACCCAAATGTAAAGTACAGAAGGTTAAAAAGGCAGGAAGTAAAGCATAGCATCCTGGTGGACAGCGGACCTCCCCCGATGCGTAGTGGCGCTTCCAGGCCTTGTCAGAAAGAAAAGAGACAGAGTCCCGAAGTTACATACTTTTAAGAAGCCTATTCTATCCTAACCGACTTGAAGCCATTTCTCGTGCATCACCCAGATGAAGTCCACCTTTACTCACGCAGTCGTTCACTATATCCATCCACCTTCTTCTTTGCCTCCCTTTCCTCCTTCTTATCTTTGAAAACACTCTCATACACTCTTTCACAACTCTGTCATCTTCCATTCTTTCAACATGTTCAAATTACCTTAACACACTTTCCTTAGTTTTCACTTATACTGACTTTTGAACATCACAGCTTTCCAGAACCACACAAATCTTTACTCTGTCAGTCCGGCACACACCACACATACTTCTCAGGTTTCCATCTCAACCGCTTTTACTCTTGACTTCTCCTGTTCATGCCATGTCAATGTTTCACACCCACACAAAAGTGTTGATACTATCACACTCCTTCTGAACAAATAGCACAGCATCATCCGCGTACATACAAATTTCAAATTCTTTAAAATAATAATGATAAACAAAAATTTGAGGACAAATAAAAATTTTCCCAAGGTATAATTGTGGAAAGAAATTCGACGAAAAATAAAATTTAAAAATGGATCCAATTAGTACAAGTAATTTTTCGTTTTTGTTTTTATTATTATTATTATTATTATTATTCCTTTTTGCGAAAAAGTAAAATTTACCAAAACAAAAAATTACTAATTAGTATTTTGGGGGCTTTGAAATTTTAGATTTTCGTGGGGCTTTTGGCATCTGTATAGTACATACCCATGCAATACGTACCATACAAATGTATTTAAGAACATAATTAAACTGTTGGGAGCATTAATGAATATTATCAAGACTGAACATTGGTTTAAAATCTTGAGTTGCTTCAGAGATTGTCAATTATTGTAAAATCTATTTGGCATCATTCTTAACAGTTTACAATATGCCCCTTTAGGAACTCCTTGATACCCATTTTTATAAATGTTAATTTTCATAACTGTATCTTAGTATTTCTATAATCTAATTTCTTTAACATTTTTCTCCCCAAACTACCTCCTTGGAGGTCCGGTGCTAGTAGTATCTCCGAGCAACTGATACAATGAGAAAACGGACATAACTAACTATTAATGCGTTGTTACACAATTTTTTATTACCTATTAGTGGTGGATCTGATATCCGCATCCGCATCCGCACTTCTGACTGCGGATGTCATGCGGATATTACCTCTAATAAATTATGCAATTTACAATTAAATTAGCTTATAAAGTAGCTTATAAGGGCCAGTCATGCACATTTCATGTAAAGTATTAATTATTACTGAACAAACAAATATATAAACCTCAAAATATAAATAGCTGGTAACACAGAAAATTGAATGAAACTTGTTTCATTGAATTTTCTGTGGCTGAAACTCTTGAGAAAGTTATTTTTATCATAATGAAAACATTAATATTAATTTTAATTCTTATGCATTGCCTGCCATTGCCATAATGGTAATATCACGAAATTTGAAAAATTATGTCATATATTCATAATTCTATATTATATTGAGAGATTAACTAAATATCCGCATCCGCATCCTCATCCGCAGATGTTGAAAAACTGACATCCGGTCCACCACTATTACCTATATCATCTTTCCTCCTTTTACAGAGTAGTTTTTTTCAATTCCTTCCTTCTTCTTCTTCTTCCTCAGCATAATTAATCCCATTTTTATATGGGGTCGCTGTTTAAGGTGAGTCGCCTCCATCTTGGTTCTTGACTCATCTCATTTGGTTGTGGCGTGGGTTTTTACGGCCGGATGCCCTTCCTGACACCAACCCTCCCCTTTATCCGGGCTTGGGACCGTCCGGAGAATAAGCTGACTATCCTTGCCTCCGGTTGCTGTTGAGACATTAGGAGGAGTCTCGCAACACCTTCCGAAAATCTACCTTTGGAAATAATCTCCTCTGGAGTCATGAACTTAATTTCCATATGGATAAAAGTTGTTGAAAATAGGCTATTTATTGTCTATGTTCTTTTTATAGTTTATATCAGGATAAAAATTGTTGTTTCGATATCTATTTTTGTCGTTGATTAAATTATTTGAGATCTAATAGGTATTTCGTTTCTGTTTGTTTCGACGTTTACTTGTTTTAAATTTTCATGTAGTGAATCAGTAAAATAAAGGTGCGTAATATCTTCGATCTTCTGAATTGCTAAACCCTTGTTTGCACGTTATGTTTCTCAGATAATCGGAAGCCTTCATTAACATCCACAATATTCTTCAGAAATGTCTTCTTGCTTTTCCCTGGTCTTCTCTTGTTGTGTCGAGTATGGTAATTGTAAATTATAGCATTATAGCATGTAAATAATCTATACTATAATAAGAGAGCTGTCCGTCTGTCTGTCCGTCCGTCCGTCCGTCACACTTTCAGAAATTCCTTCCTTCAATATGTCATATTATGGACCAACTTCTTTTGCCTTCCTTATATTCTTATATTCCTTAAAGATATTTCTCGTTTAGCTGGCGAAGATCCGATGTGAGGTCATTCTTTCCTTTCTTAAGTTAAAATACGATTTAACAGCTCTAAAAAGACCTATTCTTCAAAGGTAAAATAGAAAGAAGAATATATTTATTTTTTATTGGTTTAGGGGATACTCGAAGCCCCAGAAAGGCAGAACGTCCTTTGGTTAGGTCATGTCTCAGAATCAAGAAATGATGTTTGCATGACCTCCACACACACACACTGGTAATTTTTTTTATTAAATGTACCTGCAGAAACGAATACCATTTTGTCTCACTGATATATGGTATCACTCTTTGAAAACTGCTTCATTTACCATCATTTGAAAAGTGCACATCAACGTTCAGTGCTTTAGAAAATAAATTATTCGTCTCATGTCAGCAAGTTCTTAAATCGGGAGATGGAATTTTTATATCAAACATTCATTGCCAAATGTTAACGTGAGCAATTGATTCCTTTCATATATGAACTTTGATTACGTTTTGATCCGCATTTGGAAGAACAAGTGGTGCAAAATGAAATTTACTGATCCTTGTCACCCTCACTTCTCGATCCCTCCAGGGCCGGATTAACCATTAAGCAAAATAAGCCCGTGCTTAGGGCATCAAGGGAAGGGGGGCACCACAGAAATTTTCCATTGTCGGATTTACCATGGATTTATTATACTATTATAATCGCGGCTTATAGCCTATAAGCTGTTGAAAACTGAATTATATATATTCATATATAGTATTTATTTTTTTTCATTGTTTGAATTTGTAGTGAACAACAACCCTTTTGAGAGAATAAATATATTTCGTTGTAATCACACACTTTACGCTTTGCGTTATTATTTTGTTTACATCAAATCTTTGAGCGCCATATTAAAAATACATTTTGATAAAATATTTTCGTGTGCTATAGGAAGTTATTCTGAACGTGTGATTTGTGCATATAATATTAAATATATATTTTACATAATCATTTGGTATTGTTTTACAGAAAGATTTAGGTTTATAGAATTGTAATATAAATTAATATTAAAATAAAAGAAACTATAAACTCTCTATATTGCTGTTGTATGAAGTGATGTTTATCACGGCCATTATAATAATAAGATATACTGACCTAAGTTAATTAGCGTTGAAGAAGTTTATCTGTTGCTCTCTCTTCTTCTCTAGGGTAAGTCTATGAAGTGTACTTTATTTGTATATATGTATAACAATATTTTATCATAC
This sequence comes from Bathynomus jamesi, assembly GCA_023014485.1. Lineage (NCBI taxonomy): Eukaryota > Metazoa > Arthropoda > Malacostraca > Isopoda > Cirolanidae > Bathynomus > Bathynomus jamesi. The sequence goes on from JAJOZX010000679.1 coordinate 1,175,060, forward strand.
ACGTATCTTTATTTTATAATTTATTTATCTATTGTCATAACAGTATAAAAGAATTTAGATTGTAATAACCAGAGTGAATAATTTGTAATGTATATATAACATCAAACGTAGTTAGGACAATTTAGGCCCTAAGCAAATGTTCATATTTCCTATAATTAAATATTGTGTTTTAAATAAATAAATAAATGTAAATATAAAATGTGGCTCGTTAATAGTGAAATGTTAATATTGATATTTTTATAGATTGCGTATTATTAATTCTAATGTTAAGTATTTTTATTTTATAGGTTTCGGTTCCTTCTTTCGGTTCCTTCTTTTGGTTCCTTCTTTCGATTTGATTTGTATTCAACATTTCGAGTTGATATTTCGGTTGAGTTATATTTAATTGCCACTTATATTTAAATTGCCACTTTGGTTGTGTACGGTTCCCATTTTGTCTTTCTGAGAATAAAAGAACAAAGCCAAGATTGTGATATGTGTAACTGTGTTGATTGCCACATAATATACAAATAAAATATTCTTTTTATTTCTGTATTTTACAGACCCCAAGAACCAAGATGAAACGTGTTCAGTTAAGTGGTGCACAAAAGCGAAAACTACCAAAGAGAAACAAGAGAAGACTTTGTATTTAGAGTCCAAGACTGCAAAGCTGACTGATTTCTTCACACAAGTTCCACGACCACAACGTCAACATGATATACCGATTCTGAATCAAAACCAATCTCCGTCATCAGAAGTGGACACAAATACCACTTTGATCACTTCAAAATCAAAATATGATGACGTGGAATCACCGAGGTGTCACAAGCAGGTTCATCTACCACATGTCTCACTACTGATCTCACTTTGCCTGTAAATTCTCTTGATACCTCTACTGCAAATGTTGATTCAAGTTGCTTTACAAGACATTCTGGGGTTGAAATAATTGCTGAAAATGAAAGTTTAGTGGACCATGGTGATGGTGGTGAAATGAATCAGTCTGCAGAAGATGAAGTAAATATAGCAAAAGATCCAGGGTTGTGGCTTGATTTCTCTGCTGATGATGTGGCTTATGGATTGCTTGTGGACCCAGTGACTGTCAACACCACAATGGGCCATTTGACAAGTCTTACCGGCATTTCAGTAGTGGCAAACCAGCAAGATACTGTTCACAAAAACTTTTCGTTGGGACAAAAGCCAATGGTGAGAAATACAAGAGAGAGTGGTTATTGTATTCACCATCAACAGGATCAGTTTACTGTTATGTTTGTAAACTGTTTGCTCCTAAAAATGTCTCACATTTTGTTATAAGAGAAGGGTTCAGTGACTGGCGAAATACTATTGTAATTGATCATCATGAAAAAAGCACTACTCACCGAGACTCTATGCTAACATACTTAACTCGCAGACAAGGTGCGGGGTTGGGACAACAGTTGGAAAAACAAATTCAGGAAGAGTGTGATTACTGGGAACATGTCTTGAGGCGTGTCATAGCTGTTATTTGTACGTTAGCTGAACGTGGCTTGTCTTTTCGAGGAACAGAAGAAAGATTTGGATCATTGCAGAATGGGAATTTTTTAGGGCTGCTTGAGCTCATAAGCCGGTTTGATCCATTTTTAGCAGGTCACATTTTGAAATATGGAAATTCTGGCAAAGGAAATCCTTCTTACCTGTCCAAAACCACCTGTGAGGAACTCATTAACTAATGGCTCAAAAGGTCCACGCACTCATTGTTGACGAAGTAAAATCTTCTGGTTATTTTAGTTTGTCAGTTGATTCAACACCAGATCTATCACATATCGATCAGTTAAGTGTTGTACTTAAAAGATGGACAGCCTATTGAACGCTTTTTAACCTTTCTGAAAATGAAAAGCCATACTGGTGAGGAAATGGCAAATCAGGTGTTGCAGTACTTACGTGAAGTTTGTAAGCTAAACTTTTCAAAATGTAGGGGTCAATCTTACGACAACGCTGCCAACATGTCTGGGCGTTATAAGGAGATGCAGCAAAAAATTTTAGAAACAAACAAGTTTGCTATATATGTGCCCTGTGCAGCCCATTCACTAAATCTGGTAGGCCGAAGTGCTGTTGACTGCTGTCAAGAGGCGGTTAATTTCTTCTCTACAGTGCAGTTGCTCTATACCTTTTTTTTAGCCTCAACCAGCAGGTGGGAAATTCTTAAAGGTTGTATTGGAAATGAAAGTGTCTTAAAATCCCTCTCTGATACCAGATGGGAGGCACATGCTATGGCAACAGCAGCAATTTTGAAATCTTTCCTTAAAATTTTAGAAGCGTTAGAATGTATAGCTGAAGACCAGTCACAAAAGGGAGACACTAGAAGAGAAGCAAATAATATTGCAAATAAGATGCAAGAGCTAGAATTCGTTTTTATGTTGAATTTTTGGGATGAGATTTTGCAAAATTTTCATAGAGTAAGCAAAGTTCTACAGAATAAGGATGTGAACTTAAAAACATGTGCAGATCTGTATGGATCATTAGCTGACCAACTGTGCACTTCACGAGATGAATTTGAAAGATATGAAGCAGCTACAAAGGAAATGCTACCAGATGTTGATTACAAGGCAGCTCAAACTCGCAAACGTATCAGAAAGAAGGTACCCAATGACGGAGATGCACCAGAAGTATATCTGAATGCCAGAGATAAATTTCTTATCACCACCTTTTACACAATTGTTGACAAACTTGAAACTGAGATGAGAAGAAGAGGAGAGATATACAAAGAAATAGCAGAGAGATTTTCTTTTCTAAGTGATGCCACATAATGTCACAACTTCATCATCTACTGAAATTGAAAGGTATTCTCAGGGTTGTAAAAAGATGATTGATGCTTACCCAGAGGACTTGAACACTAATTTCTCTGCTGAGCTTCAGCAGTTTCACTCATATGTGTGCCATAAGTTCAGTGCAAAAAAAAATGTAAAAACAAGATTCAGTCATGCTGAACTTTATAAAATAATTGTAGAAGACAATATTGAGTGTGCCTTCCCAAATGTAGAAATTGCCTTTCGTATATTTTTAACATTAATGGTCACAAATTGCTCAGCTGAGCGTTCATTTTCTCAGTTGAAGTATATTAAAAATACCAACAGAACAACTATGCAACAAGGCAGGCTGGATGCCTTATCTCTACTAAGTATAGAAGCAGATGTGTTACGTAAGATTAGTTTTGAGGATCTGATCAAAGACTTTGCAATTAAAAAAAGTAGGAGAAAACTTTTCAAATATAAATGAAGTGGAAGTATACAAAAATAAACATTATTTTCCATCTTACTGTAAGTTTTGTTTCATTTCAAAAAATAAAATTTTATTTTATGGTTTATTTTTGTTTATATTTTGAATTACATATACAGTATATGGGGCACCAAAATCTTTTAAATGCTTAGGGCCTCTAAAGGTCTTAATCCGGCCCTGGATCCCTCCTTAACCCTTTGTGTGCCACATGGATATACGAGTGCCTGGGAGGTAAGAGCTCTGACACTTATGTTTGAAACTGAATTAATAGTCTGTTTGTCTACAGTTTAATTACTTGTGTTTGGTTGGAACATATAAAGAGACGTTTTTCTCAGATCTCAAGATTTCGCGAGTCCAAAGACGAATGAAATGTCTTGCAAATCTCATTAACTTCATCTTCTTGTTTACTTCACATCAACATCAACAAAGATAGTGTAGTGAATACTCTTATTTTAGTTTCAAGATAAATGTTAATTTTACCGTCTTGAATTTCGGAATAGTTATAAATTCATTTTAAATTAGTTACCCCATTATAATTCAATTGTGAACCACATTAATACTAATTTTATGTATACTATATTATTTTATTGTATGTAAACATAATTAATTATATATCACAATTGTCAGTTAATTATTTATATTCAAATATTTATTTTAATCTAATACCATGTCCATTTTGCAAATAAATAATAGAAAACCAAAGGTTATATTTTCCACCTTTGGTACTGTCGTAGTTTCGCCTAACGGACTCAATACGGCTAGTGAGATAATCACTGGTTGGCACTTAACTAGCGGCAGTGCTTATGGCTACATCATCCAGGTTAACCTATACCGGATAGATGCGCTACGGTCCCAAGCCGTAGCTTGCCTAGGCCAACGACGACGACGACGTAAACCAACAATGGTGACCCCGGAGCTGGATTACCCCTTTTACCCGAACGACTAGGACTAGACTGTAATGTCGTTCGTGCCCATCACCCCCTTCACCCGAGCGACTAGGACCAGACTGTAACGTCGCTCGTGCCCTCTGCCCATCACCCCTTCACCCGAGCGACTAGGACCAGACTGTAATGTCGCTCGTGCCCTCTGCCCCTCACCCCTGCCCGTGCGCTCTGTGCCTGCGCTCGTCTCAACCTCCACTCCTTCGTTGGGAACTTGTCGTCTTGCTTGTACGTTAGCAAGCATAGGAGAAGATGCCTGACGACGCTGGTGCCATCTCCCACTTGAGCGTAAAGCTCCCCGTCTTCTGGCCGGGTGATCCATTTTTGGTTCCACCAAGTGGAATCACAATTCAACTTGGGAAGGATCACCACTAGCAGGACGAAATACGATCATGTTTTGTCCTCTCTACAGCGAGCATCATCTCTGAAGTCCGTGACGTCATCGTATCTCCTTCCACGAGTGAGGACCCGTACAACGATCTGAAGTCTGCCATCCTGCGCCGCACCACTGTCTCCGAGCGTGAGAAACTACATCAGTTAATCTCAAAAGAAGAACTTGGAGACCGTAAGCCCACTCAAATGCTGAGGGCTATGCAGTGCGCTCTAGGCGAACGCGCACAAACCTTCGATAAGGACATCTTTAGACAGTTGTTCTTGCAGAAACTTCCTCCATCAGCTCAGCGTGTCTTGGCCACTATGGATCCTGCTACTCCAGTTGATAAACTAGCAGAAACTGCGACAAAGTAGTGGAGATTGACACAGCTCCGGTCAACAACGTGAACACACAATCGGAACTGGAGTTGAAAGTGAAAGAGTTAAGTCAACAACTCAACCACGTTTGTTCTCTGCTACAAAATCAACGGCAAAGAAGCCATTCTCGGTCAAGATTTACGAAGAGGCAACGTTCGAGTTCCGGGAAGATCTGCTTCTACCACTCGAAATTTGGAAAAAAGGCTAGGAAGTGCATCTCCCCTTGCAATTTTTCGTCGGAAAACCCAGCAGCGAGTCCTAATGGCGTCTAGTACTCGCACTGCCAACCTGTTATTCATAAAGGACAGGAACTCTGGTATCAATTTCTTGGTCGATACCGGAGCGTCAGTCAGTGTATTCCCTCAAAAATCTGGTCATACGCACTCGGAATCTCCGCCTCTATACGCTGCTAACGGTTCACGCATACCCACGTACGGTACCCAGTCGCGTGAACTAAACTTGGGCCTTCACCGATCCTTCAAGTGGATTTTCATCTGTGCTCAAGTGCAGCATCCCATAATCGGCGCTGACTTCCTCCAGCATTTCAAACTCCTGGTGGATCTTGACAAGCGACGCTTATGCGACCAGGCCACACTGCTTTCTGTTCTTGCCAAACAGGTTGCCCTTCCGGACGCCTCGAACTCTGCACTTTCCCTCGTTCCCCTAATTCCATGTACCAGTGCCTTTTCCAGCGATATCCAGGAATTCTTCAACCTATGCAGATGGGTGATACCATTAAGCACACCATTACCCATCACATTACAACAAAAGGTCCCCCTGTGTTTGCAAAACCCAGACGTCTTGCCCCGGACAAACTGAAAGCTGCCAAATCGGAATTCCAGCTTATGCTGGATCTTGGGATAATAAGACCTTCCAAAAGCAGTTGGTCCTCTCCCCTACACCTGGTCCAGAAGAAGTCAGGAGACTGGAGACCATGTGGGGATTACCGGTTTTGAATTCGACAACCATCCCGGACCGATATCCGGTACCAAATGTCCAAGACTTTACTTCTCTTCTCCACGGCAAATCTATCTTCAGTAAAATAGATCTCGTTAAGGCTTTCCACCACATTCCGTAGAGCCTTCGGATATTCCCAAGACTGCAGTTTGTACACCATTTGGGTTATTCGAATTTTTGAAGATGCCGTTCGGGCTACGGAATGCTGCGCAAACCTTTCAGAGGTTTATAGATGAGGTCACCAGAGGCTTAGACTTTGTTTATGCCTACATCGATGATTTGCTTGTGGCCAGCTCAACGGAAGAGGAACATAAGGAACATCTTTCACTCCTCTTTCAACGCTTAGAACAATACGGTGTTACTATTAATGCATCTAAGTGTGTGTTTGCACAGCCAACCTTGGAATTTCTTGGTCACACGATTTCGCAGCACGGAATTACCCCCCTTCAGGACAAGTGTGAAGTGATAAAAAATTACCCTATGCCAAATAATCAGCGTGAGTTACGTCGGTTTCTAGGTTGGTAAATTATTACCACAAGTTCATTAAAAACTGTGCTAGTGTTCTTGCTCCTCACACGCTATGATCACACACAAACGCAAGGTAACGAAATTGTTATGGTGTAGCGGTAGTTACAGGCGTTCGACAATGCCAAAAATGCTATCAATAGTGCATTGTCTCTGTCATTTCCTATCAGTGATGCCCCCTAACTCTGACGGTCGATGCATCAGATGTTGCGATCGGTGGAGTGTTGGAACAAACCATTAACGGTCAACAAGCACCCATCGCGTTTTACTCGAAAAAGCTGCAGCCAGCCCAAACGCGTTATAGTACTTTCGGACGTGAACTTCTGCTATTACTTAACGTGAAGCATTTTCAACATTTCCTTGAAGGCCGAGAGTTTTGTGTTTTACCGACCACAAACCTTTGGTCACTGTCTTCAATAAAAACAGCTGTAACCACTCTCCCAGAGTCATCAGGCAACTCGATTATATCTCGCAATTTACCACAGATATCCGCCACATCAAAGGTGTCTTGAACACTCAGCGGATGCACTCTCAAGAATAGAGATTACTTCTGTTACCCTCAGCTCTACACTGTGGAATGCTATTGCACAGGATCAAGATAAGGATACGGAACTACAAGACCTACTCAGAGAAGACTCCACTCACTCACTTTCCCTCAAGAAAATGAGTATGCCAGGATTGTCTGTGCCCCTCTATTGCGACGTATCAACAGCTGCTATTCGCCCTTATGTCCCTCCATGTCACAGAAAAGCAGTCTTCACGGATCTTCATAAGCCCTCCCATCCTGGTATCCGTGCTTCGCAACACCTGGTTACCTCTCGCTTTGTTTGGCCTCGATGCGGAAGGATGTCAAACATTGGACCAAAACGTGCCTTGCCTGCCAGCGTGCCAAAGTCCAAAGGCACACCAGGTCCCCCTTTGACGCATTTCCGCCCCATCCCAGCGATTTGAGATAATTCATGTAGACATTGTTGGCCTCTTCCAGTGATTCAAGGCCAACGTTATCTGCTCACCTGTCTCGACCGCTTTTCCAGATGGCCTGAAGCCATCCCATTCCTGATATCCAAGCGGACACTGTTGCAAGAGCCTTTCTTCATGGATGGGTATCAAGATTTGGATTGCCGACAAAAGTCATCACTGACCAAGGTCGCCAATTTGAGTCTTCGCTTTGGAAGAAGTTTACCAGCTTGTTGGGTACAGTACATGCGCATACCTGTGCGTATCATCCGCAAGCTAACGGCCTCGTCGAAACGCTTCCATCGCCAGCTGAAGTCATCCCTTATGTGTCACGAAGACTCCCATTGGATGGATAAGCTTCCACTCGTGTTGCTTGGTATCGCTCTGCATTAGAGTGATCTGAAGACTACAGCGGCTGAACTAGTCTATGGAACAACACTGCGGCTACCAGGTGGCTACTTCACTGCAGGGGATAAGTCATGTGATCCTACGGAATTCGCTCAAACACTTTCCTCTCACATGCAGTCCCTTCAGCCTGTTCCCCCTCGATTGACTAGCCAACAGAACATCTTATTTCCCCAGCCCTCCAGTCTTGCACCCACGTTTTCGTTCGTGTACCTCTCCCAAAACGGCCTCTCCAATGTCCATATGACGGGCCCTATGAAGTTCTCCGACGTACGCGCAAATCATTTCTCATCCAGCGCGGTTCCAAGGTCGACAAGGTTTCTATCGATCGTCTTAAGCCTGCGTTTTTGGAATCACCCTTAAGTGAGGTACAAGTAGCTACCAAAAAGGTTCAGCGGAAATCTGTGTCGTTCGGAACTCTTTGAACTTCCTCTCTGGTGGGGGAGTGTGTAGTGAATACTCTTATTTTAGTTTCAAGATAAATGTTAATTTTACCGTCTTGAATTTCGGAATAGTTATAAATTCATTTTAAATTAGTTACCCCATTATAATTCAATTGTGAACCACATTAATACTAATTTTATGTATACTATATTTTATTGTATGTAAACATAATTAATTATATATCACAATTGTCAGTTAATTATTTATATTCAAATATTTATTTTAATCTAATACCATGTCCATTTTGCAAATAAATAATAGAAAACCAAAGGTTATATTTTCCACCTTTGGTACTGTCGTAGTTTCGCCTAACGGACTCAATACGGCTAGTGAGATAATCACTGGTTGGCACTTAACTAGCGGCAGTGCTTATGGCTACATCATCCAGGTTAACCTATACCGGATAGATGCGCTACGGTCCCAAGCCGTAGCTTGCCTAGGCCAACGACGACGACGACGTAAACCAACAATAGTAAGCATTCCTTCACACCAATACACAAACGCACATAGATGAATGCGGCCATGCAAACGCACACCCATATACATATATATATACTGTATATATAATCTTCCCTAATTTTCTGTTTTATGACCGACCTCTTAAAGCTGATTGCTATCGTTTATTAGGATGCTAAACGTGCTTAAATTTTATTTAAATATAAAATAAAGCCGCAATTTATATATAATATATATAATATATAACGGTATATATATATATATATATATATATATATATATATATACATGGTAACATTTTTGGAAAAAAGATTTATACTTTTTCACCTAACTAATACGTCTTCATACTTCGTCTCGCTCTCTCTCTCTCTCTCTCTCTCTCTCTTCTCTCTCTCTCTCTCCTCTCTTTCTCTCTCTCTCTCTCAGGAAGATCAAAAATGTTTTTAGAGAGGCCTCAGAACATATGCATCCTTGTTTTATTCCATTTAAGCGAAGTTAAACGAATGTCAACATGTTTCGAACGAAAAAATGAGAAGTGCACCCCATTGGTCAGTGTTTCTATTTAATAATGTAGTTCAATATATATAACCTTACAACCTACAAAGGTTCCGCGCGATGATTTCTCATTTCGCGAGGTCAAGCTTGTCGCCCCTCCTCTCGAGTGGCCTGGTAAGTAGTGAGTTGGATTCTTGCGCTCTCCCCTCACATAGCCAGGTACGCCCGGCTCATCAGGATTGTTGAGCCAGGCGTCTAGTCTTCTTTTGAAGATTTCCACTGCAACTCCCTTCGTGTTTCTAGGTCTTTGGGCAACTGATTAAACAGTTTTTCCTCTCACTACAAAACTATTTTCTTTCAGGGTTAAGGATGTTCCCTGTCTCGCCTTCAATTTGGGAATACGACCACAGTTTACCGCTTCTACTTTCCATCGTTGTTGGGGAGTTATGGTATTCAGATTAAGATTAGGGACTAGTTTCTCCATTATTTCCAAGTGTAAATAATGGTGTATCTCTCTCTTCTCCTTTCCAGTGAATATAGGTCTAGTTCTCGTAACCTTTCCAGTAATTTAGTTCTTTGCACCATTGATCTTGGCTGTGAAGCTTCTTTGGATCCCCTCAGCTGTCTAATGTCTTCTTTTTTATATGGGGAAGTTAGGACCGAGCAGTATTCTAATTTGGGTATGATCAGGGTTTTCAGTAGAGGAATCATTACATTCCTATCCTTCGTTTAAAGGTTCTCAATATCTGACCGTTATTCTCTTTGCTCTGTTTACTGCAATCTTATTTTGTGTTTCAAATTTCGCATCATCTGGCATTACAACCCCTAAATCTTTTGCTCTGGAATTTCTCTGAATTTCCTGTCCATTTGGGTATAATATTCCATGCACTTTAGGTCTTCTCTTTTTCCGTACCGTAATAGCTGAAATTTCTCGGTGTTAAACTTCATATTGTTGTTCAGTCCACTTGTAGATTTTGTTTATTTCGGTTGTAAAGATCCTATGTCTTCTGGGTTTCTTATTTTTCTACTGATCTTTGTGTCATCCGCAAAGGATGTTACTGTGCTGTCTCTGGTAACGTCCTCATCTATGTCAGTTAGCATGATTATGAAGAGTAGTGAGCTAATACTGTTCCTTGTGGTACTGAGCTGAGGACCTCTGATTCTGATGAAGATACCTTGTACTGTAACGACTTGCCTCCGCTCACTAAGGAAATTATATATCCATTTCCTACTTTTCCTGTTATTCCCATATATTTCAGTTTATGTATTATGATTCCGTGGTCACACTTGTCGAACGCTTTAGCAAAGTCTGTGTATAGTACATCATAGTTTCATTACTTTCAAGTGAATAATATGTTGTTGTAGTGTTCCATTAGTTGTAATAGGCATGATCTGCCTGATCGAAACCGGTGTTGGTTATTGATGAATTTTTTCTGAGTTTCCAAAAGTCATAGATTTTCTGTCTAACTATTCTTTCAAAATATTTTAGTGAGATGAGATGTAAGCGACACTGGCCTATAGTTTTTGGCCTGGGATCGATCTCCTCCTTTATATATTGGGACTATGTTCGCGTCTTCAGGATGCCCGGTATTTCTCCGTGTCTAATGATCGTCTCCATATCCAGTATAGGGGCTCAGCGATTCATTCTTGCAGTTTTTGATCAGTGTGGCATTCCATTTATCCGGTCCTGCCGCTGAGTGTGTTTTTAGTTTCCCTATGGCTTGTGTAATATCATCCGTGTGAAGTCGAAATCCGTTTATACTTCCCCTTGTGGTTTCTTCTTCAAAGAACGCGTTTCTATCGCATCAATTTGTCAGTTTTGGGATACTGAAAGATGATTCATACTGAGCTTTTAATATTTCAGATACTTCTGTTAGATCATCAGATAAATCACTGTTCTCATTTTTAAAGGTCCGATAGTCGCTTGGGTTTTTTCGCTTTCTTTTTGCGAAATCATAGAAGTACTTTGAGTTAACCTTTATCGCTTCTATAGCGTCATCTTCTTCTTTTTCTGTATGCTTCTCGATTTGTTCCTGTATGACGACATCGATACTTTGTAGTTTATCATTTAATATTTTTCTGATGTTGTTATCTTTACAATTACTTAATTTTGCAGTCACTCTTTTTCTCTTTCGGAACAATGCCCTCTTTTGTCTTTCGAACCTGCTTCTCTTTCCTCTTTGTTGTATCTTTGGGACATGTTTTTCCACAATTTCTAACGTCTTCTCTTCTAACGTCATTAGCATCTCTTCCGTTGTCTTAGCCTCGAAAATGGTTTTCCAATCTATTACTTCCATGCTGGATGTCACATCTTCCCAGTTTATAGCTTTGGAGTGAAAATTAAAAATTTCGAATTTGCTTCGTTCTGTTGTGCGTGTCCTTTCCTTTCCTGTTGCCTTTATATTAGTTGTTATTTCAATGATATTGTGGTCTGATATCATAGTTGGGGAGATTTCTACATTATCAATTAGATTACTGTTGTTTGTGAATACCAAGTCTAGGCAGTTGTTTTTTCTTGTGTTTTCTGTTATTTCTTGCGTTAACATAAATTCATCAGCTAAAGCTAGTAGCATTTTTACCTGCTCCTGGTCTTCTCGTGTGCCCCCCTTGTCCTGGTGGATACATATATTTTTTCCTATCCTTTTATATTTCATGAATGGGAAATTAAAATCACCACAGAGAAAAAATATTTGGGGTTGGAGAGTGTAGATCTTTTACTAAGTTTCTTACCTCTGTGATGGAATCTGAAAATTTTGAGGTTGGCGTGTTTGGGGGTCTGTACATTACAATTAGTACCATATTTAATTTTTCAATTTTTGCTGCTACACATTCTACGTAGTTGTTTGAGGTACTTATAACCATTTCTGCTATGTGCCTTTCGCGTGTGTAAATAGCACATCCACCTTTACGTCTCACTGTTCTGTCGGCTCGGAGGATGTTATAGTTATCAATTTGTATTTCTTTTTTGTCAATACAGGACTCACAATTTTCACAGTTCGCCTGGCAGTCCTTTAGATGAGTTTCCGTGAGGCACGCAAAGTCTGCTCCGGCTTCTTGCATGAGTCCTTTCAGGTATGCAACTTTGTTCGTGGACTGGTTTGATTTAAGGCCCTGTATGTTGGCTAGGATTATTTTTATTTTTTCTCTTTCTTTTTCGCATACAGGTGGTTCCGCTTTGTTTTTCGATGGGGGTGCCGGTTTCGTGGCCTTGTGGTCCTCCGAGAATTTACCTCTTTTTATCTTTGTCGGTACCTGTTGTCCCGATAACGCATGAAGTGTCTTTGTTCGTACCTTCTGTCCGGCTCTCGGATTTCTATATTTATATTTGTCAGCGTTTTGTAATTGCTGGAGAGTATTTAGCAGCAGAAATGTGATGGATCGAATAACCGCAACCGCAACCGCAACCGCACTACAACCGCACAAAAATTCACAACCGCAACCGTAACCGCAACCGCCGTTCCATAAGTGCGGTTGCGGTTGTAAAAGCTTAGTTAATTTTAATTTTAGGTTAATTAGAAATATTTCTTTTTTTAAAAAGAAAATGATGGGTCTCCTTATGCGTGGAGCGGGAACGTTGTACGATGAGAGGCGTTGCCGCTTGAAAGGTGAAAATGCAGCAAAAATATTATTCTTGAAATTCACACTGCCTGTCATTAAGTTTGACATCAGTTTTTCAAATGAATAATAATCCATAACTTTCCAATGGGTGGAGGCTGGGGAAAGTGGTAGGTGGGATGAACAGTGCGATGGGTCCTCGTCCCTCATCCTGGTAACACACTTAGTGCAAAATATGGTTTTAATTAATTTGACCTATTCTTTCATAATAGCTATATAAGTTTAGAATATACTTCATTTAAATAGTATTTATTTAGTAAATACCTTATGTTGAACACAAGTTTTGCAACACACAAATAGCGGTAGCGGTGTATTGCAAAACTTGTGCTCAACATAAGGTATTTACTAAATAAATACTATTTAGTATATATTATGTACCAAGTGTGGCTAAATCGCACTATAGTGGCTAAATCCAGTTAATAATTACGCATTTTTCCTAGTATATGATAACCGCAACCGCAACCGCGGTTGGAAAAAATTCGACAACCGCAAACACAACCGCAACCGCGGTTGTGAAAAACCGACCACTCGATCCATCACTAATATATATATATATATATATTTGGGATGAATTACACAATTAAACACGTGAAATAAATAAATGATGCAAAGTCACAAGAAAAAAGAAAAGCGATTTGAAGGTCTTTCTTGTATTCCCTGGCGAGATGTACTGTTGAATACACGAAAGACCTTGGAATCACTTTTCGTTTTTCTTGGTGATTTTCATAATATATATATATATATATATATAGACGGAATTCTGAACCCGCAAAATAAAATAACAAATATTGTTATCTGGTCCAATTCCGGGAAACATCATCAGAGTTTCAAAAGAAATAAGACAAACTCTCTCCTCACACTGAAACACGTTCTGGAAATTGAGCAGCAGCGAGGAAAAAAGCTCATCTCAACCAAACAACGTACTCCTGGCAGTCAAAAAAACAACAAAAAACCTAAAAGCGAAGAAAATTGCCAAAACGGTGAACGAATTATAGTTATTTTTTTCCTTTTGAAAAAGGCAAGAAATTCACCATAACAATTTTAGGAAGACGGTAGAGGCTGACTGGGGCTGATCCATAAGATGTAATCACATTTGTTCATGTTGACCACGCCTTTACTTTCATCAGCACGGGAGATTATGACGGATTCATCTTTGGATAATTTTTGTAAACAAAGGATGTTTTGTTTGTTGACTGAAGGACAGAAAATTTGATGGTGGTTTGAAATTAAAAATATGTCTGTTGGCAATGTGGGTAATTTGAGATTTTAGATTAATTATTGGGAATTGCTTTAAATATTATATAATTTTTCAAATAATAAAAAAAATATTTAAAATAGTTTATTTTAAAATCTGGCAATCTTAAAACCAAACTTAAGGAGAGAAATCGTCTTTTATTTGTAGGAAGAATTTTGCTGGAAAAGTTAAAGACAGTTTTGTTTGGGATTAAAGGTTAAGGGTTAGAATTTAAACCTATTTGGTTCAATTTCCTGTTATGGCTTTGTTGAGTTTGCTCATGATAAATATTGTTATCTTTAATGATTGGGTTTTTCAAAACTAAGTAATCTATGAAGCTAACCGAATCATTCAATTGATTTAAAAGGAGTTTGTATTTAGTGGAGAGTTTTTATCGTTATTAGGTTTAAACTTAATTTTTTTACGTAATAATTTGAATCCAAATGATTTATATACCGTGTGATTACAAATGATCTTCCCGATTTTAAACATTTATTATGGAAAAGCTTACAAAGCTACAGCGAAAAGCAAGATATACAAATAAAGGAGAACTCAAAAAGTTTCATTTACAAGCTATTGAAGTTCAGTATAAGCTTCTTTCATGGCTCTACACATCTTCAAAGCGGTATTCTGCTTCCTTCTATAGCCGTTAATTTTAGGGCTATTTTTTACACGTTCAACGTAGGTATGCAGATTTTCACTTCCCATATGCAAACATTTTGTCTGTTAACCTTTCCATTAAGATGAAATGTTGCCTCATCACTGAAGCAAATCTTTGACAGGTAGTTCTCATCATCAGCAAGCAATATGCTACAAAATGTATGGAGGGAAATAAAATACTGCTTTGATATCTGCAGAGCCACAAAAGGAGCTCATATTGAACTTTAATAGCTTGTAAATAAAACTTTTTGAGTTCTTCTTTATTTATTTATCTTGCTTTTCGCTGTAGCTTTGTTAGTTTTCGCATAATAAATGTTTAAGATCGGGAAGATCATTTGGTGCTACTGTAGTATGCGGTCTACCTACGATTGGTTAGGTTTAATCATGATATTTTCATTAAAACTAACGAAAATATCATGACTAAACCTAACCAATCGTCAAGGGCGATTGACAATGGGGTGTAAACAAACAATTAGTAAACAAGATAAGAAGCTATAATTAAAAGGTAGACCGCCGAATCGTAGGTAGACCGCATACTACAGTAGCACCGATCATTTTGTATCTCTCTATGATAATTTGACTGAAGGGTTTATTCAGTACCTCCATATATTAGAAACTGACATACACAGGACTAGGCACTAACTACCTAAATCACATCCCCTCACTATATAAACCAACAGTATTAAAATTCTCATAATTCCGCGACTATCATATTTGCTCCTCCTACTTATCTTTCCATAAAGAAATAGAATTTCTGCAAAATATTTGCATCAATAACTCTTTCCAAAAATACAGTACCTATTCCAATACTTACTCAGAAACTTTCTCAATAACATACATCATCCTTCCCTTCAGGGGCGTAGCTGGAGTAAAAAAGTTGGGATGGGAACGAACACAATCCTATTGTTAGAAGCACTCATTACTATGGGAGTAATTATAAAAGTTGTCCCCCCCAAACTTTTATAATTACTGTCATAGATAATGAGTGCTTCGAACAAAAGGATTGTGTTCGTCCTCCCCCGCCTCAACTTTTTTACCCCATTTACGCCCCTGCCTCCCTTAAAGTTCCTACAATTAAAAAAGACAACAATATTTCACTTTCCCTATCTAAGGATATGTAAGCCACAAAATACACTCTGAACTTTGCAACCTGTTTACCCAATTTTCATTCACAAATAACAATAGTACCAAATCTTATTTTAATCATAAAGAAAAACTCCCTCAAGTTTTCGCTTCTTCCACAACTGACTGCAGCGCGAACTATATTGGCGGTGCATACGGCCAGTACCAAAAAGGAGTGGACAAACATCGTAGCTTCTCAACAAGAACTTCACAACCTCTAAACAAACCATCCAAATCTCACAATCCTCCTACACCTTCTACACTCCACTTTATTTTTAAAATTATTGATTCCACTAACCGACCAACCGACCTTTGCATTCTTGAATCGTCACACGTTTGAGTTTAGGTCGGAAGCTCCTCCGAAAGATATAGCCTTCATATGGCTGCCCCAGCCTACAGTTAGGTGAAAGATTCCAGATCCAATCGCTACACATTTTCAGTAAGAACCCTTTCCTCAACAATTACAGTTGTGCCTTTAATATGTCCATTGGAAATAACCTCCCTTATTCTCACAAATAAAAGCACCGCCATTAGTTCAACTCGTACGTAAGTTTGAAATACACACCACCAGCTTAAATGGAAAGCCCGATCAAAATTAAATCTTCAATATTCAGAACCTGTGTTAAAATTAATAGACTTTACCTTCATGATTTTTATTGTAATTTTGCATAAATTCTAGCAAGTTTACAAAGTAATTATTTTAATACTATGTGAAGATAATATATCATTATTTATGCAATATCATTATTTTAGAATTTTTTAGCTTTTTATCATGTTTAATTAATTATTATCTGCATATAAGAAAATTACTTTTTATAGTTTAATACTTACTATCTTAATACTTAATTTCTTAATATTTAATATCTTAATATTTAATATTTTTATATTTAATTGTATATTGGTCAATCGAACTCATTTTTCGAAACTTTACAAATAAAAACTGGTCCATTTTAATACCGAAACATACCGAAATATACTGAAATATACTATGCCAAGATATATCGAAGTTAATCGAAATATCGAAATTAATCAAAGAAAAATACTTTCTGGTGAGGGAAGTACCTAACCTAACCTAACTAGACCTAACCTGTATTCATATTTTTGTAAATTTTAATAAACTTAATTTAGAGATTGTAGGCAAAAGTACATTAGTCATAAAATACATGTTACGAAGTTATAACGTAGGCTACTTATATATATTTCGGCAGTATTTCGATGTATTTCGGCAGTATTTCGGTGTATTTCGGTGTGTTTCTGTGTATTTCGGTGTGTTTCGGTATTAAGAGCAACCAAATACAAACCACTTTCTTCTATTAATTTCAATTAAGGATTTATTAAATTATCTTGAGGAAATGATGCGAAAATACTGTAATTAAAAAATCATTTGCTATGAAAAATGTCCGTCAGGGTCATTATTCCACGGAGTACCGTCATATCTGCATGACCTCGAGTCTTATACTGTCATATCTACATGAAATTGCACCTGGACTTCGTTAACATTTATTTAAAATTAATTTAAAAATGTTTTTTTTGTGATATTTTTTGTGAATGTTATTAATTAAGAAAATCCATATAACAAAGTAAGGTAAATATTCGTTTTAGCACATGACCTGGACTTTGGTATGAAAATTGGTTTCTCTGATGTATTTCACTGTGTTTTGTCCCCCATCCTACGATTTTGAAGTCCCGAAAGTGGGCAGGCCTTTGAGGTAGAGGGAAATTGTTGGGTAAGAGAGGGCGTGCTCCTAGCCGCAGTGGCACTACCAAACCTAAAAAACCTAACCTAACCATCGGATCAATGAATGAAAGGCACCCCCAAAAGTTTCTAGTAAACAATGCCACCCTAAAAAATTATCAAGTAAACAATGCCACCCCCCAAAACCACTAAAGTAAAGACCTAACCTAAATACAAAACCTAACCTAACCTAAGTACAAGACCTAACCTAAATACAAGACCTAATCTAACCTATCCTAAATACAAGTGCAAGACCTAACCTAAATAACCTACCTACCTAAATAACTTGGATTAATGAAAGAAAGCCACCCCCGACCCGTTTGGGGGTGGCTTTCTTTCATTGATCCTAACCATCTAACGTAACGTAACGTAACGTAACCTAACCCAGGCCTAACGCCGTGCTCCTAGCCGGGGGCTTCGTTCCCCAGACCCCCCTGTGGGGATATTCGAAGGTCAGAAATGTACAAATAACAGTGAAATACACCAGAAAAACCCAATTTTCATACAAAAAAAATCACGTTACTCCGTGCTGCTGAAATATCTCAACAGCGGCTTCGTTATTGTCAAAACACCACTTAATGACGTTGTAATAGGAAAGGTCACAACCCGTACACACAACGGCCATGGTGAATTTGAATTTGGAGCTCAACGTCGTTTTCTTTCCGAAAAATGCATCTACGCATACGCAAAGAAACTCTTACAATCCTCCCACACGTCACGGTTGACAAACCATACGTCATTGTCAACACACGCTGATTTCAATCGATTTTAATCGATCCAAAAATTGCTTATATGTCCGTTAATATCAATTTGCACAAGAAATACCATAGAAGAAAATAGATTCAGATTTAAATTTTACATAAAAAACCTATTGTCATCCCAAAGTCCAGGTCATGTGCTAAAACGAATATTAACCCAAAGTAAATGGAAGTTAAATTTTCTATCTTGTTTTGAAGACGAAACATTTGTAACCTTTTAGATTAATCGCTATTTCTCGGTTACACAAAATTAAACTGATTGGAGTCCTCCCTGACTAGGGTGGCCATTTAAAAAGGAGGACACTGCGTATGTGACCGTCGTTAACATATATATATATATATATATAATATATATATATATATATATATTATTTATATATATATGTTAACGTACGGCCACATACGCAGTGTCCTCCTTTTTGGAAATTTGGAAATGGCCACCCTAAGGACAGAGTGCTCAAAAGGCGGACTGTCCGCCTAAAGCCGGACGTTTGGCCACCCTATCCCTGACCTCGCTACCGTAGCAGGTTGAGTAGAGAAACGATGGACATTCTATTTACTAAGTTCTTGGTTTAGTCTAAGTAATTTGGATTACTTTATGATAGGTTAGGTTAAATTAGATTAATAATATCTATAAAATGAGCGCAGTTCCTTATGAATAGCAGTAAATTGGATATACAGAAGTCTTCTCTAATAAGAAAGAATGAAAATCTTCTGGCGTTAGTAAAGAATATTATAATTAGGCTATTTACTAAAGGGTTAAAAAGTGAAAAGAAATCCATCGCTAAAAACTCTCAATTACCAACGTTATTACAAAATACGGACTTTTTCCGTTCTATGGCCACTATTGAAATGAGAGAAATTAATATTTTTTAAATTTATTTTAACTTTTCATTAATAATTAATCAGTACATTTTGAATGGAGAAATTTAATTTATTTAATTTAACCCTTTAACGCCGACTGGGTCGAATACGTACCGTTTCAAATACACGTATTTCATTTAGACTTAACCCTAAAAAAATGTTCGGCGTTAAAAGGTTAACAGCTTTGAACATAAATAAAAACAAAAAATATTTGTCGTTTCTTCAAAAATTTGTCAATAATTTGCGTTGAAAATTGGACGTAAGCTATATAGGCCATCTTATTCTTAGTTCGCACAAAGACCTAGGCTATATATATATATGCCCGATTAGATTAATTGAGTGCCCTGTTAGGTTAATTGTACGCCCTTGACGATTGGTTAGGTTAAGTCGTGATATTTTCGTTAGTTTTAACGAAAATATCACGACTTAACCAACCAATCGTCAAGGGCGAACAGTTGACCTAACCTGGCATTCAATTAACCAAACCGGACATTCAATAATTTTACCGTAGGTTTCGATATATATATATATATGTATATATATGGGATGAATTTCACAATTAAACACGTGAAATGAATGAATGCTGCAAACCCACAAGGAAAAAGAAAAACGATTCCAAGGCCTTATATATATATATATATATATATATATATATATATATATATATATATATATATATATATACATTTTAACTGCAAACAACACACAGTATAATTAATGTAAAGAACGATGCTTGTGTAGAAGACGCTTGTGCCTACACAAGCGTCGTTCTTTACATTAATTATACTGTGTGTTGTTTGCAGTTAAAATGTATATATGTACGGCATGCGAAGATGCCCCCTCAGGGCATTGGTTTCTGCTCGTATGTAGGAGAATTACGACTTCTGATTGATCGAGGTCCATGGTGTAGTGGATAGTATATCTGACCGGCAATCGGATGATCCCGGGTTCGATTCCCGGGTGGTACCTCATTTTTCATTTGTTCGTTCTCCCTCCTCATCTTGGGCGGAACGCTCTTCTACACAAGCGTCGTTCTTTACATTAAATATATATATATATATATTATATATATATTATATATATATATATATATACATATATATATATATATACATATGTTTAAAAAATATTAATTTCTCTCATTTCAATGGTGCCCATAGAACGGAAAAGGTCCCAAAATACTAAATAAATATAGAGCAATAAGGTGGGTTAAAGACATCTCTTTGACAAGATATTCAACTAAAAAGTTTGGATCACTTTAACACATTGCTTCCCAAAGCATTCGGGAAGCAATATGTTAAAGTGATCCCTCCTGAGAAGCAATATGTTAAAATGATTAACACTGTCTGACAGTGTTTCCCAACCGGGGGCCATATGGCTCCCTGGGGGCCATGGCACATTTGAAGGGGGCCACAGGAAAATGTTATTTTGTAAAATAGTTAAATCTGCATATTACCTACTGAAAATAATGCTTATGGGGGCCACGGGAAAAAATAAGGTTCCTAAGGGGGGCCATAAGCCAAAACCGGTTGGGAACCACTGAATTTCTAGAAGATAACCTACCGACCGTAAACAAAGCTATAAATGTTAACAAAGTTATAAACTTGCTTAGTTCTTTCTTGGTATTATACAATACAAGTCGGTTGATGATTGGTTAGGTTAAGTCGTGATATTTTCGTTAGTTTTAACGAAAATATCACAACTTAACCTAACCAATCGTCAAGGGCATACAGTTAACCTACAGTACATGAGACGGGAAAGACCATATAGCGCAACAATTCTAATAAATTTACTTTCAATCTAATATTTTAACATGTTATGATTTACTTTTTATGCCTTTAACTTTATTAAAGCGAACATTTTTTATCGTACTCCTTATCCTAAATATTGGGAGGCAATATGTTAAAGTGATATACACTGGGAAGCAATATGTTAAAGAGAGGTTCCTGGGCGGCAATATGTTAAAGAGATCCAAACATTTTTCTAGGTTTGATTAAGTTAAAACAGTCTACATTAAATTAGGTTATTAGTGTTCATGAAATTCCCCGTCAGCATATTATCTATAGAGACTATCTAAGGGGTTCCAAAAAACCTTAGCCCCCCCATTTGCAGCTTACATGTTTACTTATATCGAAATAGTTTTTAGTGATTTTAAAAATATATAAAATTCTTTATTTATTGCAGGTATTAAAATTACTCTAGCTGATAAAGTGATAATATAATGGCTTCTCAATTAATTGGTGATTTGGAGAGGCAACGTGTGATAGATCGCATACGAGCAATAACATTTCGGGAAGCTCGTGATGCTGGAGCCACCTTTATAACACGTTCATGGGTTGCCAAAAAGTTGCGAAGAAGTGAGGACTTCGTCAAAAAAAATTGGAATAAAACTTTGGATGAATGTGAAATGGATACAACCAAATCTGGGCGCGCAAATTTGCCACTCTCTCAGGAAACAAAGGACATCATTGAAAGTGGTACGCGTAAGCGGAAAAACAGCTGTGCTAAACTATCTAGAGAGATCGAAGTGTTGAGAGGAAAGATCGTTAGTGGTGAGATGATTCGACTGTACCGTCATAGGCAAGGTTTAAAGCCTTGGCATGAACTTCCAAAGCCAAGAAAAACTCAACTTAACATCGATGACAGAATGTGGTTTGCCCATTATCTTGAAGATTGGGATGTGGATGATTTCATGCATTTAGCTGTCTCCGATGAATTTTTTGTTTACGTAACACATCGGCCTAACTACCAAAATGATCGAGTGTGGGCCACAACACCAGATGAAATCGATGACAATGAACATTATCGCGAATTATTAAAAAGTCCAGACTGTGTTGGTGTGTTTGTTTTGTTCACTGCAAAGAAGCTCATGTGGGTGCTGAAGCCAAATGGTCAGAGTTGGGATGGACCGTATTTTCGTGATATTATTCTATCCCAGCATGTCATTCCTTTTCTAAGAAACCCAAACAATGTTATGGATGTCGATCAGGTCACACTTCTGCACGATTAGGCCTCTTGGCCACTCAACAGTTATTGCGGAACCATGAGATCGATTTCTTTGGAAATGAAGAATGGCCAGGAAATTCTCCTGACCTGAACGTCTGTGAACACATTGGATCAGTTATAAAGGACAAGGTTGAATGTCTCTTGTTTCAAGAACCTGCAGCAAATCGATTTTCGAAGGATACAATGACGCAACACATTGAAACTGTTTTAGCAAATTTGCGTAACGATCAAGATCTATTCACGTCACTTTTGGCAAGCTACCCAAAGCGAATTCAGGCTGTCTTGGAAGCCAATGGCGGGAACACCAAGTTTTAATTGTTTCTCATTAAATGCAGGATTAAATTCTCTTTTGTAAGGTATGTTTAGTTTTACTGTACCTCTAATGGTTTAGGCCATGGGCGGGGGGGCTAAGGTTTATTGGAGCCCCCTATCTATAGGGTCTATTTATATATAGATTATATCTATCTATAGAGTCTGTCTTCTCATCCTCTCTTTACTTGCATGTCTGTAGTTTGCATGGTATGACAGTGTTTCTTTGAGTTAAGACGCTTGTAAGCGTTCTTATTTTACTTCTTTTCATCTTTCACCCCTTTCCCATTCTCTTCGACTATTTTTCCGACTTGTCGGCAATGGCCGGCGGATGATGGTGGTGAGTCTTTCTCTCTCTTTTTCTGAATGAATGTTAGCCCACGAATGATAGGTTTTACTTCTTACTTTACCCCTTATTCTCCTCTTTTAACTCCCCTACTTTCTTCTTTCTCTCGGGCTAACCTTAGAGTGGATTTTAGGGTCTTTGTTAGCCTTAGCGTCTGTCTATCTATAGAGTCTGTCTATCTATAAATATCACTATCTCAGAATCTATAGATTTTATCTATCTATAAATAGCAGTATCTCAGAATCTACAGTATGGATTCTATCTATCTATAGATCTCAGTCGGAGCTAATATTCTGAATAGTGAAACCCATGAAAGCCACGAGAACTTAATCTTCACGCAAGGACACACTGTCTCCATGATATATGCATGAGAAGGTTCCCTAAAATAAACAAGATAAAATTAATGAGAAATAACGTCCTACGTTGCTGGCAATATTCGGTTAGCTTTATGAACACTTAAACGAAAATAGTGCCGTAAAAACGGCTAAAAACTGTACTTAATGTCGATGATAAATAACCTTCTTATAAGGTGATTGCTTAAATTAATTACAAAGTACCCATGACACATTGCAAATAGCGATAAAGAATTCCAATCTCAAAAGCAGTTTAGGGAATAACGAAGAAATATGCATGGAAATTTATTAAGAACTTTAAATCTAACAAATTGGTTAGATTTTAGTTTATTTTTAAAGGAATTTGGGTTTACTTTTGTTTTTGTAACAGTTTTACGCATTATATATATATATACTAGAATATTGCCCGTCCTAGGACGGTGTTTCAATGAAGTTATAAATAAAGTATATTACACTCGATTAAAAAGGTGGTTATTATGTATTTTATCACACTCAGTCATTTTACACACCAAAATACATTTTTCTAGTAGTATTTGATGTGATTTGTTCAAATATGACCTCCATTTCCGTCGGAAATGAGATCCAACAAAGTTATAGTACTTTGAAGTTTGGCTCATTTTCAAGGGAAATGGAAGTTAAAATCTAAGCAAAACACATCAAATATTACTAGAAAAATGTATTTTGGTTAATTAACCTAACCTAAACGAACAATTAACCTAACCTAACCGTGGCTAAACGAGCCTAACCCTGGCTAAACGAGCCTAACCCTGGCAAAACGATCCTAACCCTGGCTAAACGAGCCTAACCCTGACTAAACGAGCCTAGAGTATTACCTTATTATGGATTAGGTGGTGGATACAGACGAGAGCTCGTTTAGCCAGGGTTAGGATCGTTTAGCCAGGGTTAGGCTCGTTTAGCCAGGGTTAGGCTCGTTTAGCCAGGGTTAGGTTAGGTTAGGTAAGGTTAAGTTAGGTTAATTAATACCAAAATACATTTTCCTAGTAATATTTGATGTGTTTTGCTTAGATTTTGACTTCCATTTCCCTTGAAAATGAGCCAAACTTCAAAGTACTATAACTTTGTTGGATCTCATTTCCGACGGAAATGGAGGTCATATTTGAACAAATCACATCAAATACCACTAGAAAAATGTATTTTGGTGTGTAAAATGACTGAGTGGGATAAAATACATAATTACCAAAAAGGTTAATAAAAAAGTGTAGTTTAAGTTATTTTGTAATTATGAATACGATAATAATTTATATTGATTGCAGGTTTGCATATGCAATAATGGTTCCCTAAACGATTTCAAAAAATCTCGCGGTATACAATATTTTGTGTGAATGCGTTGTTTTTAATATATACTTTTAAATTTTCTGACTTTTTGCACCTTGACAGTGCTACATACAGTTGTCCGTGTGAAAAAACAGGATCATTCAAATAAACGCCAACATGGTCAAACGTCTGACCTTGTGATTTATTGATGGTCATACTGTAAGCAGGAATGACAGGAAACTGGCGGCGACGTTTGAGGGTAAATGGAAGATTTATATCGCTCGGTGCCAAGTCAATTCTTGGAATGAAAACAATGTCGCCACGATTGCATTCAGAAACAGTTTCTCCTGTGATGAAATTATCTTGCAATGATCTAATGATTAGTCGTGTCCCGTTACAAAGTCCTTTTCTGGGGTTGAGGTTGCGAAGCAGCATAATCATGACTCCAACTTTCAATGCTAATCTATGCGGAGGCAGTCCAGATGGTATTTGAGCATTCAGAAACTCAGATAGATAATTGACTGCATCGGTAGGATCCTCGGAAACAATTGAATCAGCACTGTAGTAATTTCCGAGATCTCCAGGCATCTTTTCGATTATTGTTCTGTTCATTTCCAGCATTTGTTTGTTTGTTGGAGCAAGAATAACGCGCGTTGCAAGCTCCTCAGCTGTCATTTCCCTTAAGTTTTCTCCATAAATTGTGTTGATCAGATTTTCGTTTACAACCATTTGTTGTGGAATTTCAATTGAATTCAATGGTGCTCCTGCAATTTCCGGCATATTGCCCGATCCAACATTGAGAAGCCAACGATTGTGGTTGTTTTGGCCCTAACTTCGCATATTTCTGCTTAACGCTAATTGTGTAAAGTCCTGCCACAATGTGCTTGATTTTATGCAACATTCAATGAGAGCCACTCTCGTTCCTTTGGTAACGACTGGGAGTGTTTGTCTGAAATCGCCTCCAATAACTAATAACTTTCTACCAAATGGTTGATCAATTTGCATAACATCCAGAAGAAGATGATCGATGCAGCGGAGTCCATGTTTGGTCAGCATGGTGATTTCGTCGATGATGATGAGTGAAGCTATTCGAAGTGATTCAGCCTCCGACGAATTTAGTCGCATTGAAGAGACAGATGTGTCGAGAAGTGGAACAGATGTTAATTTTGTTTGTCCAGTTTGTGCTTCTTGTAATGCCTCTTCTTCTCGACCTTCTTGGAAGACGATGCGTTGTTGATTTAACAGATGTACTGGCAATCTCATAATTATGTGCGAACGATCGTGCATTGGTGATTCAAGCAAACGCCACATAGCTTCAATTGAACTCACATAACGGGCATTAATATAAGTCGAAGGTTCGTCTTGTTGAATTTGGCCGGTCCTAAGAATCATATTGGCACAATCAAATCCTTTATAAATATATTTGTAAATATATTTTACTGCGCGCAGAGATGAACAAACTTCAACATTGATATGGGCATTGTATACCGTTAGCAAATATGGATTGTAAGGCACAACGTGTCTGTTGTCCAAAGTTTTTCCTCTGACTTCAGCTGTTACATCCGGCCGTCGACGGTAAAGAGGATATCCATCAACCTTATGTACGGTTCTCTCTCGAAATTGCTTTGGGAACATCTACTTACATTTTCCATCTTCCATGCAGGGTGCATGAGGGTATTCGATTCCACATGGCCCATGCATCATGAATCTCGTGACGATTTCTCGCAAGCGGGGATTTTCATTTGCTGTAGGAATCTCAGCACAAACAATTTGATCGATATGGGCAGCGGTTGCAAACTTATCTTCAGCTTGTAAAGCAATCAAGATGTGTGTATGAGGCTAGCCACGCTTCTGAAACTCAATGCTGTATACGTAAGCGATCGATCTTCCTAAAACGTAATTTACTGTGAGATCTTTCATCAAACATTTGAGCTTAAGTTTAAATATTCGAACCACCAAATCAGGTCGATCAGATACTTGTTCACCAGGTTGTAAATTGTCAGTGATTTCTGGCCACTTTGGATTCGCTGTAAACGTTATGAAGAGATCGGGAGCTCCATACTTCGCGAAAATGGCCATCGCATCAGCGCAGCGTTGTTTCATATTGCGAGGTGACCCTTCGAATGAAGATGGTAGAATTACAGGAACTCCAGCTGGTATAGGCCTACCAGCATTTTGCGCGGCATTCTCCATGTGATCAGTAAGTCCTTGATACAGGTCAGCTCGTAGATTTTGTTGATTTTTGCGAATGTAGTTCAAGTTGTTTGCTTCAACTTGTAGATATGAATCAGTTATCCATTGTTGCGTGAGCTTTCCTGCACTGATTTTTGGATTAAATTGGCCTCTGATTGCTGTTTGTGCAGCAATATATTGGAGTTTTGTTATTGCCGTTCGCCTCAGATTAGTTTGTGCTCCAGCGTAGGCTTCACATTGCCAGTTTGGTTGCCAACCGGGTTCACCATACGGATTCAATAGTGGATACGACATCGGTTCCAAATTTGGACTGAGAATGCTTAAGTTGATAAACTGTTGCTGAGGATTAACTAGATTCTTCGGATAGACACGAATGTCACGCGCAAACGGCGGTTCCCCGTCGTTATTCACAAACACCATTGCAATTTCGTTCGCATTTGGTGTATTGTATCGACGTAAATCGGAATGGCGGTCACGACGGAACACCATGTTGACAATTGGCAGCTCTCTACCTGCCATATTTGCTTCCTCAACGGCTCGAGCTTCAACTTCACGCAGGATCCGATATGAATCAAACAATCTGTTATTGCGTCTCAAGTAGCGATCGATTCTGTCCAGAATTTGTTGATAGCATTGTGCATTAGCAAGGTGTTCCATTCTAATATTTGTTGCCTGCGTACTGTCGATGACATAGAGCTGAGCGTATTGAGGAGATTGATTGTTCGGTGGTTGTATGTGACTTGTACGATGATATATCTGACCATGAACCTTAAATACATACGGTCCTCCTCCATGAATATCAACGATGTTAGCACCCATTGATGCGAATGACAGAGCGCTATTGTACGAGCGAATGTTGTCGCGAAAATGTCTGTAGTCGGGATGCTCTGGAACTGACATCATCTCACGAAGGAAGTCGGGATAGGGCATTTGTTGTTCCAATTTGATCTTTCCTTTTCGACAACAACTTGTGAATTTTCGATCAGATGGACGCTCAGCAGCAAAGTTTCTTGATCCACAAAATTGACAATTTACATTCAACGGACCACAGTTGTGATGAAATATTTGAGTTTCGTCAAAATTGACTGCCTGTTCGCGAATCGTTTGAGTTTGACGTTGTTGTGTTGCATGACGATATTCAGCATTAGCAGCAAGTCGAGCTTGAGTTTCTTCTTGTGTTACATTAGCTCGTCGAATTCTTTGTGACTGAGCATCAGAAGAACGTCGAGCTTGAGTTTCTTCTTGTGTTTCATTAGCTCGTCGAATTCTTTGTGACTGAGCTTCAGAAGAACGTCGAGCGTGAGTTTCTTCTTGTGTTTCATTCGGTCGTCGAATTCTTTTTGAGTGAGCATCAGAAGAACGTCGAGATTGAGTTTGTTCTTGTGTTTGACGCTCTCTCCATCGTTGTTTTCGTTCTTGTGCTAAACGTCGTTTTCTTTCAGCATGATCCTCGTTCATCGTGGGCTAAATGAATTTCTGATATAAAAGAAAATTGACAACTCGAAGACTTTTTGAAAGCCGTAAAAATATTTAGTCTGTAATGGTTGCAGCACCAGTATGAAAGTGCATAAAAAGAACTCATTTGGTAAATTTTTGAACTTAGCCGCAGATTAAATTTCGGCTCAAAGCTGAACGCAAAAGCAAATATTTTTTACACTTTTTAAAATTATAATTAAAAATAGAATTCATTACGCCTTTTTCTAATGCATTAAAATACAAATATCGCCCATATATATCAAGAATCTTCTCTTTTCGAGCGTGACAGACTGACAGACATTCCTGGGTGTTTATAGTATTAATATATATATATATATATATATATACAGGGTGGGCCGTAAGTTTCCATACATAGGAAAATTTAAACGTTTGTTTTTATGCTTCAGATACCCTAAGAACATGCGTTTGTAAGATCTTGTTTACTGATGAAGCAAATTTTTACGTCAATGGAGAGGTTAATCGGCAAAACATACGTTATTGGAGTAATGCTAACCCTAACTGGCTGAGTCCGACGAAGATGCAAGGTGCCGGTAAAGTGATGGGCCGGGATATGGGGTGACAGAATTATTGGACCAATTTTTGTCAGTGGAATCTTAATGCCGAAAGGTATCTTAACATGTTGCAAGAAGAGATTTTCCCATCCCTGCTAAACGAGGAAGGTAACTTCCCAGTTTACTTCCAGCAAGATGGAGCTCCACCTCATTATGGTCTTCACGTGCGTCGGTATTTGGATCAGCAGCAGTTTCCGGATGCTTGGATTGGTCGGCGTGGTCCTGTGGAGTGGCCCCAGATCCCAGATCTCACCCCCTTGATTTCTATCTTTGGGGGCACTTGAAGGCCATGGTGTATCAGGAAAAGATACGAGACATAAATCATCTAAAGGAACGTATCACCAACGCCATTACAAGCATAACGTCAACTGTGCTAATGCGTGTTCATCAACAGTGGGGAACACGTATTGAAATGTGTTTTCAAAACAATGGCAACCATGTAGAGCATATTATATAAATAAAAATGGTTGTCCATAAAAAAATGTTTATTTTTCCTATGTATGGAAACTTACGGCCCACCCTGTATATATATATATATACATACACACACCGACCTACCTATCTATCCATCTCTCTCTGTGGCATTTGTGGTAAGTCGACGTGTTTCGCTGCTCCTCTGAAGTTGCTGGATAAGAAACTTAAACTATTGGCCGAATTTTACTAGTGAATATGCATTCGTGATGTGCTGCTTTTATTATTTACATTTTTCTGAATAAGTAATAATTTAATACGATTTAAAGTTAAAGAGAAATAATGGCGAATAAAATTGTGAGTGATCCTGTATTATGATGCCCTGTAAGCACGGCAAGGCATGCTAAAAGTATGATGATGTACTAATTCCCTGCGCAAGTTCTTTCTTAGTTAAGACTATCAAAACGGCTAAAGATTTAATATTAAGTTAGGGATGAAGAGGCTAAGAGAACGAGAGAGGGGTGGGGGTAATGGGGGAGGGAGTTAGCCCCCAAGTTGCATAAAGGGGGGTGAGGGGTTTTGGGGGGATATCTTACCTATTATATATTTTCGCCTTTCTGTTTGTTTGTATGTTTGTCTGTCCTTTATGCAAGCGCAAACCGTTTGACCTAGAACTACCAAATTTGGCACGGGAACCTCTTATGGGATGAAGAGTGTCAACACAGAGTCAGTCAGCCTGTCTGTTTATCTGTTTGTATGTTAACGGAACGACCCGGCGTTGCCGGGGTGGATGTTGAACGCTATAAGCTAACGAAAATATCACGACTTAACCTAACCAATCGTCAAGGGACCTAACCGGGCATTCAAATAACCCGGGCAACGCCAGGTGCCTCACCTAGTTATATTATGATAATGAGCGCGCACACCCAGCCGAAATTAGATCAGTTTTGATAGCTTTAGTGTTTCATATCATTTACCAATAAAACAGCTACTTACGTGATTTAAAAATTTCTACAAATTCTGATCGTGACATATTTTATATTTTGTCTAAAGTTTTTCTGCAGTTCTGTTATGTTATGGTGGCCATTTACCACCAAATACTTAGTCATCTTCGTCAGTCTGCTCCGAATTAGTACATGTACAAAGAAAAATTGTGTGAAATTAGTTTACATATTACGATTGGACCAAAGCCTACCTCTATCTAGTTAGACCACGCTTTTACGAAATTTTAGTCTTTTGTGAAATAGAGGAAAAGCCATTAAGACTACAAATTTAGAAAAACACCACAGCCATCAAAATGTTGAGTTTCACATCCAAAGCCAGTGGGTTCAAAAGTTGTGAAGCTGCACTCAAAATGTAAGTGGCTCGTGAGCTTAAAGTAAATGTTAATTTGTAAGTACGACTGACAGATGCATATTACATACTTTCGAATTGGCGTAGGGTCCGTGTGACCCATCAGTATAGCACTTAGGGGTTAATGTCTCAATGACTTAGATAATAGGTAGCTATGTTTTGATTTGACTTAATATTTATTAACAGTTTCGACTTAGGTTTTGTGACATTAATCTTTTTGTTCAGTTTTGAGAAATATATGTTAAAAAAGTTTCGGATCTTTTCCTTTATAGCACCCCAGTTTCTTCGTTTTGTAACAATTTTGACACAGGTTAAGTCGTGATATTTTCGTTAAACTAACGAAAATATCATGCCTTAACCTAACCAATCGTCAAGGGGGTACAGTTGACCTAACCGGGCATTCAATTAATCCCAAAAGTACCTTGCCCTACAACTTTTGAATGAGACATGAATGTAAAAATTAACCAACTAGTTAGGTTAATTGAATGCCTGGTTAGGTTAACTGAATGCCTGGTTAGGTTAAGTCGTGATATTTTCGTTAGTTTAACGAAATTATCACGACTTAACCTGTGTCAAAATTGTTACTAACTGAAAAAAAGAAATTCGCTGTGCTAGAAAGGAGGTGCTTGACAAAATGGAAGGAAGAAGAAAATGAAAGAATATAAATACAGAAGAAGGGAGACAACGATAGAGACAGTTGAATAACGAACTGAGAAGAGAAACTGATAAAGCAAGAGAGATGTGGCTTGAAGAGTAGTGCAGGGAAATGGAGGAATTAGAAAGGAAAGGAAGAACTGATTTAATGTACCAAAATGTTAAGGATATAAATAGATAGAAAAGACGTAGCTTGGGAGTGCGAGAAATAGAGGGGAGAAATGGAGAAAAACTGAAAAGACCAAAAGATATAAGGAAGAGATGGATTGAATATACTGAAGAACTGTATGATAAAAGAGAACAAACCTAATAACATCGAAATGGAGGAAGCAGATGAGGTGGATGTAGATTGTATGGGACTGGACATATTGGAAAGAGAAGTAGAGATGGCTGTAAAAGACCTAAGAAATGGCAAGGCCCCAGGAACAGATGATGTATCAGCAGAACTTCTGAAGAGTCTTGAAGGTGATGCTAGAGAGGAGGTGAATGTATTGTGCAGAAACATGTGTGAAAGTGGAGACTGGCCTGCTGACTTTATGAGGGTATCTATGATTACTATCCCTAAGAAACCGAGAGCCACCAAGTGTTCAGAATTTCGAATCATAAGCTTGGTCAGTCATGCATCAAAAATAATGCTAAGGACACTAACCAGAAGACTAACGAACAGAGCTGAGTAGTACATTGGAGAGGATCAGTTTGGATATAGGTCAAAATGCGGAACAAGAGAAGCTATTGGTATTATGAGAATGATGGGAGAGAGAATGCTGGAACATGATCAGGAAATGTTTGTTTGTTTTATTGACTTTGAAAAAGCTTTTGATAGAGTCCAGTGGAGGAAATTAATGGAAATATTGAAGAATATTAATGTTGAATGGAGGGACGGTAGGCTGATAAAAAGTCTATATCTTGGCCAGACTGTGAATGTTAGAGATGCAGGAGGAGAATTGGAGCCTGGATTGGTTAGGAGAGAGGTCAGGCAAGGATGCTCCCTGTCCCCCGTGTTATTTAACATCTATGATAATAGAAGCACTCTCATATCTGGAAGAGGGAATCAGAGTGGGAGGTAAATTGGTCAAATCTGTAAGGTTTGCAGATGACAAGGCATTTGTTTGTAGTTGTTGTTGTTGTTGTTGTTGTTGTTTAGCCGATCAGCCCACCCTGATCGAGCAAGCCGGCGGCACGCAGGTAACCGATCGCCCTCTCCGGAGTGGACCAGAGGTTCAGCGCACTCGTGATGTTGTGTTGTGTTCGTTGTTGTGCTAGAGCGGTACAGTCCGTCATAATGTGTTCAATTGTTTGTGGTGTGTCTTGGCACAGGTGGCAGGTGTCGTCTATGGAGTTGTCTAGTCTGTGTTTATATGTCCATAAGTTGGGGTGATGTCCACATCGGAATCGTGCTAAGTTAACTCGATCCGATCTGCTCAGGCTGATCTCTGACCTGTTAATGGGCGGCGGCTTCGCACCTAGGACCGCATTCGGACCGAGTCGTGTCAGTGCTTTGTGGGTTAGGTGTGTGTGTGTGTGTTTTCTGTACTGTGTGATGTCTGTGGGGCGTGGTATGGAA
Organism: Bathynomus jamesi; assembly: GCA_023014485.1. Classification (NCBI taxonomy): domain Eukaryota; kingdom Metazoa; phylum Arthropoda; class Malacostraca; order Isopoda; family Cirolanidae; genus Bathynomus; species Bathynomus jamesi. Next base: position 1,207,721 of record JAJOZX010000679.1, read on the forward strand.
TGGAGTATTTGGTTATAATGTCTCTCTGGTGTTACCTTAATGGTGCGAGGTGTTGGTGCATGATTGTACATGTAGTGGCAAGGGTGTTGTGGGTTAGTTGTCGCTGCTGCCATGAATTGTGTTCCCCTCATGTCTAAATGTTCCCTAACTTTTAGTATTTTTGTTTCTGTGTGGAGGTGTTCTATTGGTGTTGTTTGAGTGCATCCTGTAATGATACGAAGTGCGTTGTTTTGTATTGTTTGTAAGGTGTTTATGTGTGTGTTTGAGATAATGGGTGCCCAGCATGGGCTAGCATAGTCCATAACTGAGCGAATATATTGTTTGTAGATGAGTGATGTTGTTTCCTGCTGGTGTCCAAAGTTTGTGCCTGTTAGTACCCTAAGCGTGTTAAGTCTTGACGTACATTTGTTTTTAATGTCCTGAATGTGGTTTGCAAAAGATAATGATGTGTTGTATGTGACACCTAGTATTTTGGTTCTGTGAGTGTGTGGAATGTTGATGTTGTTTAGTGTAAGTTGTGGAATTACCTGGTGTTCTTTTGTGTTGCTTGTAAGCAAGGTGATGGTTGATTTTGTGGGTGCTACTTTGAGTCTATTGTGTGTGAGCCAGTCTTGTATACTGTTTATGTATGTTTGTAGGTTATTTGTAGCGGTGTCGATGTTGTTGTGGGTGGATGTTAGAGTGATATCATCTGCATATGATGATAAGGTAAGCTTGTTATCTATGGGTGTTGGAATGTCATGCATGTATAAGTTGAAGAGTGTTGGTGAGAGAACAGAGCCTTGAGGGACACCGTTCGGAAAAAGCTTGTGTTTGGATGACTTGCCATTAAATGTGACATGTGAGTATCTTCCTGAGAGATAGTTGCTCAGCCACCTTTTGGTGTTATTGTGCATGTTTGTGTTGAGTATTTTGTTTATGAGAGGGAAGCGTGGGATAGCATCAAATGCTTTACTAATGTCTAGTGTTGCTAATAGTGTACGTTGAGCTGGTCTTCTAGAGTTGATGCCATCCATGATGTGCTGCGTCAGGTTAGTGAGTAATGTCGTGGTTGAGTGGTGAGGTCTGAATCCATGTTGAGTAGGCGATAGTGGTATGTGTGGGTTGGTGATTTGTAAGATTAGTCTTTCTGTTACTTTGGAAGGTGTGCATAGTAAAGTAATGGGTCTATAGGAAGCTGGTTCTGTTGGATTTTTGTTTGGTTTGAGTAGTGTAATAATTTTACCTTGTTTCCATATGTCAGGAATAATACAGTGTTGGTATGAATATGTGCTGATATTTGTGAGAGCTAGTATTCCTTGTGGGCCCAAGTGTTTAAGGTGTATGTTAGATATGTTGTTTGGTCCAGTAGCCTTCGAATTTTTAATGTTTTTGATGATCTTGGTGGTCTGGTCTGTATTGAAGGGTGTAATGGTCGTGTCGAGTCTGTAGGTTTTCTTGTGTCTGGCTGTTTGTTTGTCTGCGTGTTTCTGGTTGTTGTCTCTGTTTAAGTGACTTATCTTTGCGTAGTGATTAACTAGAATGTTAGCTTGTTGTGTGTATGTTGGGATATTATTTTGGCTGCGACAGATAGCCGCGTGTGAGGTGTGAATGCCGCTGTTAGAGTGGGTAATGCTGTTTATAGTCTTGTATAGCCTGTATGTATCTGTGGAGTGGTTTAGTGTTGTTATGAATTCCCTGAATGTTTCTGTTTGTTTTTCTTTGAGTTTGTTGTTTATTTCTGTGTTGAGCTGTTGTATCTGCTGCTTTATGGCTTCTGTGTGTGGTGTTTGTGTGTTATGTTTGAGGTTGTTACGTTGCCTTATGAGGTGGGCTATTTCTCTAGTGTAATTTGGGTTGTATTTCCTAATGTTGCCCTTGGGTATGTATTTGTTTGCATTATTGATAATCTGATTAAATGTCTTGAGTGTTGTATCGATGTTTATGATGGGTGTGCTGTTTAATGTGGTGAATTGTTCCTCAGTCTGTATTTTGAACTGTTCCCAATCAGCTTTCTTGTAATTTCTGTAAGTGTGCCTAAGGCTGTTGGGGCAGAGTGTAGAATGTGTTGTAATGATGATGGGCAGGTGGTCTGATGACAGTTGTTTTTCTGTTCTCCATTGTGTATGTGTTGCTAGTGAGGGAGAACAGAACGTTATGTCTGGGGAGGAGTTTGAGTATCCTGCTTGATGTGGTATGTGTGTATGTTCTTCTGTATTGTTAAGAATGAAGAGGCTGTTTAGTTGTGTGGCTATGTTGGCGCCTCTGGTGTTGTTTTGGTTGTGCAGGTACCAACTAGTGTCTTTGGCGTTGAAGTCTCCTCCTAAGATGACATTAGTGAGAGAGGCAAGATTGTGTAACTGTGGATTGTAATTGGCTGGCACCTGAGGTGACCTATCTGGTGGGATGTAATTGTTGATTAGTGTGGTGTTGTGTTTTGCGCGTGTTTTAATGTTAACTGCCTGTATTTCTATCGTGTTATCTGCTTGGATTGTGTTTGTAATGTTTTGGGTAGCATCAGTGTAGCTAATGCTTTTACGTATGTAAGTGATGAGTCCACCCCCGTTACCCCCAGTACGATCTTGACGGATCGCCGTGAAGTCAGGGATGGTGGGTGTTTTGTGTGTGCGTTTTAGTTTTGTTTCTTGTATAAGTGCTATGTGAATGTTTTGTTTGTGTACGAATTCCCTAAGCTGCATGATTTTGTTTGTGAGGCCATCTACGTTGTACTGTAATATGTTAATATTATACTTCTGTATGTGTCTCATGGTGCTATTGTGTCTATGTCTTTGTGTATGGTGACATGTGTAAGTTGTAGTGGGGCCTGGATTAGTCTTAATGTCGCCAGAGAGTAAGAGTAGTTCGGGGAGCACGCAATTGTCCCCTGTAATTGAAAAAATAGCACGCTGAGAATAGGTCCGGCCCCGGGAGCCGATCGGCACTCTGACCGTGCCACGCAACAGGCCGTCGACTGCCAGTCTGGCCAACCGTAGACAGCCCGCTGCACGGAGATTTGAGGAAGTTTGGCCACCAGCGCGTTGATGTTTTGGTTTGACGTCGCCTCTTCGCGTTGACGTGTCCTGCGCTGGAGGATGCAGCCACTGTTTAGAAGCTTCCTCGTCAGCTGCTTTGTTTGTAGTACTGAGGAAGGACTGCAAAGAATGGTCAGTAGCTTGACAACAACGGCGGAAGAATTCGGAATGAGAATTAATGAGACCAAGACAAAGGTAATGAAAATTGCAAGAAGGAAAGGAGCACAAATGAACCTAACGATAGGAAATCGGACCTTAGAAGAAGCTGGGCAGTTTAAATATCTGGGAAGTTTATTAACTAACAATGGAGATTGCAATAAGGAAGTAAGATCTAGAATTGGTATGGGTAAGGTAGCTTTTGAGAGACAGAAAAGACCACTTACAGGTAAACTCAACTTGAAGCTGAAGAAAAGGTTAGTAAAAAGCTTGATATGAAGTGTGGTACCGTGTGGAGCAGAAACATGGACACTGAAAACAACTGAAAAGAAACTCCTGGAAAGTTTTGAAATGTGGATTTGGAGAAGAATCCTAAAAATAAGCTGGAGGGAACACCAAAATAATGAGGAAGTACTGCAACAGGTGAGGGAGGAAAGAAGATTCATTAAGGTGATAAGAGAAAGGCAGAAGAAATAGATCGGACATGTGTTGAGAGGAGAAAGATTGTTGAAGGGGGTGATAGGGGGTAGATATGAAAGTAGAAGGCCGAGGAGACGGAAAAGGAAAGCAATGCTGGATGATTTGAAGGTAGGCATGAGCTACCATGAGATGAAAAGGATAGCTCAGGATAGAACACTTTGGCGGGACACGTGAGTTGGACCTGCCTAATAGGCAGAACACGATGAATTGGTGGATGGATGGATAAAGGAGAAGATCCAAAGCTTTTGATCTCTTGCATACGTTTAAATGCTAATTGAAGTTAAAGTTTCGTTTACTGAAAGCTTATATATATATATATATATATATATATATATATATATATATAGCGTCGCTGACTACGAATCCATCGGCCCTGGGTTCGAGACCCGACGGCAGCCGGCGCGCAGCAAAACCCAGCTGTTCATCCTTCCACACAATAAAGAAAGTGGTTGGTAGATAAATGGGTACCCTAGGTGGCCTAGTGGTTAAGACGCTGGGCTGCTGATGGGGCGTGGTTCGGATTCCACGTTAAACTGTAGGGGAAAAAAAAAAAAAAAAAAAAAACGACCTTCGTCAGAATGAACAATTCGGGCGGAAGCTAACCAAAGGTGTATATATATATATATATATATATATATATATATATATATATAACAAAATAATAAGTAAAGTTTGCATTATTTCATCTGAAAATATTTATTTAAGAGGACCCTAATTGACCCATTCTCAAAACTAAAATAATTTTAGAAATTAAGTTACAATTCGCATTAGAAACAAATAAAAAGTATATGAAACAGTGAAGCTTTAAAAGTTAAAAAAAACATTATTTTTTAATACTCTAGTTCGTAAACAAATTTAATTTCAAATAATATACGAATGCTTTTTTCAGCTAATAATAAATAGGACCTTTTAATCACGGAATCAAAGCTTATAAAGAAAGAGAAACAAAGTTAAATACTGATAAAAATTCTATTCCTTTATACGAGTATAAAGGAATTAAATTTTGATCAGTTTTTAAGTTTGTTTTTAATTTATAATCTTTGATTCTGAGATTAAAAGGTGTTGTTTATTATTAACTGAAGAAAGCATTTTAAAATATTTACATTCCACTTCGTATCTATATCTATTGGCGTGGCTATGTTGAGCTCGTGATTCTAAGTTAGTAAAAGGCGCTCACGTCCTAAAGGTAACATCTCTATGTGGATCAATTCTTACTTTAAGAAGTCTATAGTAGATGTACGACCGGCGGATCTTATTAAAAATTTGGACTGTGTTAAATTTTTATGAAAATTTTGTTACTAGTACAGTTTTTTATGCTGATTCTAAGTATGCAACTCATTTTTTGCGAAAATAAATATTTAACATTTTATTGGCGTTTGTTTGCAGGAACAGTGCCTGATTTTGCTGGTGAGTGAAAATGAGTGATAACCTACAATCATTGTTTTCGTTAAGCGAAACTGATGCCTTGCACAAAATGCAAAGTGTGGGGATTGTGCCCAAAAAGAAGCAATGACGAAAACGCCACGATATGCAAATAAAATGTATTGACGGAAGATTCAATTGGCGCTGTCAGAAAGGAGGGTGTAAAGCACATGGCTGGATGGAACGAATCTTGATCTGGCAACAATTCTTCAATTTATCTACTGCTGGACAAAAGAATACACATCGATGAAATTTTGCGCGGATGAATTGGGCATGAGCCACCCAACCGCAATCGACTTCTGCAGCTACATGCGAGAAGTAAGTAATTTGTTATTGTTAATAACCTAACCTAACCTAACCTTAAGCTATACAAACCATATTTTAGACAAGAACTGACCTAATTGTAAATGGTTTTTACCCAGGTGTGCGCGATCGACATTCTGGCTAATCCGGTGATGATTGGCGGACCGAACAAGATCGTCGAAATCGATGAAGCCCTCTTTTCAAGACGAAAGAAAGTACAGCGTTGGACGCATGCTGCCAGAACAATGGGTGTTCGGCGGCATTTGTCAGGACACCGGCGAATGCTTTTTATATGCCGTTCCACGTCGAGATCGTGCTACGCTGACGTCGTGCATAACGGCCAACATTCTACCGGGCACGACAATTGTAAGCGACTGCTGGGCCGCGTACGAGGGCGTGAACAAGCTGCCCGGCTATAACTACAAGCACCTAACGGTCAACTACAGCCGAAACTTTGTTGACCCAGGCACGGGCGCAAACACGCAAAAAATTGAATCGTTATGGAACGCTGCCAAGCACAGAAACAAGAAACAAGCCGTTCAAAATAGTTCATAAAAATGTTGGCGAGTGTTGGTCCGAGAGGAGAACCCATAGCAATTTCGTCAATTTTTTGGTATATAAACTTATTAAATATAAAATAATATAAACTTCTTAAAAATATAAAATAATTATCTTTAAGAAACAGTTCTAAGTCTTTTCAAAGTTTCTTAGTTTAATCCAAAATATGTTGAGCCAGTATTGAAGGGTTTATGGCGAAAAATAGCAACTCACTCTGTTGGTGGGATATTAGTAAATAATGAGAACTGATTTGAATAACATAGAGGTGTTAGCTACAGGACGGGAGCAACCTCTTACTAACTTAGAATCATGAGCTCCAGGTAGCCACGCTGCTAGATGTAAATATTAGTGGTGTACCGATTAATCGGCATTGGCAGAATCGGTCAAATTTAGCCGATTCTCTCACCGATTCTTTGAATTTTTAAAATTTTCATTACAAAACAAAATCTGTATTTATAGGACAGTGAACAGACAAAAACACTATTTCTAATAATTTACACTCATTTCAAAATGTAATTATATAAAAATTTTATACCTTCATGAAAAAGGCAAAGCTTAATAAGTTAAGTTGCCCATAAATTTAAATTTTCTCGAACTAGCTAAACTCTAAATATTATAAACTATTGTAATCTCCTACTCTATATGAGTAATAATTCTATATTAAGTTGTACTTTATAATTTATATATTAAACCATCTTAGGACCTTTTCCAGTTTGTGTACCGTTTTTTCATATAATTTATTTTTGCTTCTTTTCAGATCAAAAATGAGTGATCAAAAATGAGTTCTTGATAACCTAACCTAACTTAACCTAACCTAACCATTTCCGAATGGTCCTTGAATAAATAATTTCAATCTAAAAATGTTTACTATGCTGTATGTAATGTACTGTAGAAAACGGTACATAAACTGGAAAACGTCCCCCATCTTATTATGATGACTTTATTTTAAGTATTTTAATAATTTTATAAACCCAAATTAGTATATATACACTTTTTTACTCAAATTGGCCACCAGGGACTTGAAATTTTAATGGAAAATCTTCAACATAAGGAAATATCTTCAACATAAGGAAAACCAATTACTTTAAATATTGGTATTCAATTTATGAAACTAAAATAAAATTATTTTGTCATTTTACCGAGTAATGAAACTTTTTAACATCATTTTAGCTACAGTATACGAGTAACAAATTCTGGTAGGTACTGTCTATTGTGAGTGAGCTAAGGAAAAGCATTTAACAACTTTAAAGGGTAAAAATGTGAAAATTGAAAGTTTTCACATTAGATTAGTAAAATTTATGAAGGGAATTTATGTTTGTAAATATAAGCAAAGAATCGGCATCGGCTAAATTTTGGAATCGGTACATCACTAGTAAATATGAATTGGAATATAAAGATTTTAAAATGCTTTCTTCAGCTAATAATAAACATGGCCTTTTAATCCTACAATCAACGATTATGAAGTTTACAAGTGACAGTAAAATGAGGAACCCTCAGTGCGGTGTATGTGGCAGTGTCCTTTTAAATGATGCAATGACACCCTCAAAACTTAAATGGCATTTTCATACAATGCACAGAGAACTAATAGGGAAACTTAAAGAATATTTCGAGAAGGCGTGACCAGTTTAAAGACAACATAAAGTTATCCGCAGTGATGTTAATACTAACGAAGCGGCGTTGGTAGCTTCTTACAAAGTGTCACTATGCATTGCAAAAGTTAAAAATCCATTCACCGTTGGTGAGGAATTAATTTTGCCATGTGTCAAAGACGTTTGTTCAGAACTGTTTGGCGATTCAGCAGCCAATAAAATTAACTGTGTATCCCTGTCAAATAACACAGTAACTAGGCAAGTTGAAAAATTAGCTGAAGACACTGAAGATCAGCTACTGGAGCATTTAAAGTCATCAAAATACTTTTTATTACAAAATGATGAGTCATAACAAACAGGGCAATTCTGCTGGTATACTTACGATATGAAAATAATTACGAAGTTAAGAGATGCTGTGTTCAAATGAATTCCCATCTCATACTACAAGTATTACAGTTTTTGAAGCTCTTAATGAATACATTGTTGTTCATGGGTAAAGCAGTTGCTCCCAACTGCAGAGTGACACACGGTTTCATTCGCTGTGAAATGCTAGCAACGAGAAAAATGCTCGCTAAACTCTATAAGATTCTCAGTGAAACTCAAAACTGTCAATTTCGTGAAAGCCAATGACCTAAATTCTCGCTTGTTTTTATTGTTGTGATATCATGGGGGCTGTGCATTGACAGCACTTCATACCGATGTGTGTTGGCTTTTTAGAGGAAAAGTATTGTCGCGTGTTCTTGAACTCCGCAATGAATCGGCATTATTTCTCAACGAGAAGAAGTTTGATTGGGCAAAACTCTTCCAAGAGCCAGGCTGGGTCGCCAAACTGGCATATTTGGCTGGCATATTTTCCAACTTAAATAAGTTGAATCTTTACCCTGCAAGGAAAGATGGAGTCAGTGTTTCGAATGTTTGACAAGATTGATGTCTTCTAAAAAAAAAATACAGGTTTAGGAAGAACGAGTATTAAGAAAATGTTTTGCTGTGTTCCCTGATGTTGTTTTTATTATAGACGAAGGCGGATTCTTACTTCCCTGCTGACAACGATCCAAGAAGTGGAAATGAATGGATACGAAATCCATTTACCAAAATTGAGGTAACTAACTTAAACACTTAAATACTATGCAAGAAGATAGATTTATTGTGCTTTCAAGTGACAAGGGATTAGAAGCACTTTTTGGAAGCACTCTTTGGAAGCTGCATTTTGGATCAAAGTTTGCCCAGAATATCCAGAGTTAAGTGACCCTGCATTGAGTGTGTTGCTACCATTCCCCTCCACGTATCTTTGTGAAGTTGGATTCTCGGCAGCGTCTTCAATAAGGACAATGCACAAGAACAGGCTCGACATTCGAGCACCACTTCGCGTTGCACTGTCCATCATTGAGCCGTGCATTCATAAACTTGTATCAAAGAATCAGGCACAGAAGTCTCACTAGGCCTAGGCAAACAATTGTGTTTTCAAGTTTTTCCTTTATCCAAGTTATAAAATCATTTTATTATTTGTCTTGTCAGATTACTTCTTTTATTGTAGCTTGCATGCTGCTTTTCTCTGGTGCAACAGAATTATTTCAGTAAAGTGCTCAGTTATGCAGTCTTAATGAGGCCGATACACACAGTACTAATTTTTTTTCTCGTGGGATGGGCGGAAAAGACAGTTGTTGTTCAGAGAGTCTATCATATTATTTTGGTTGTTAAAATTTATCTTCTTATTGATCTGTGTTGCGCACACGGGGAACTGTTCCGCGAAAATCTCATTGCTATTTTTACCTGTCCGTGAGTTCGAAAAGGTTGGGAACCACTGCTATAAATGATACTGATTTTCTGATACCATTTCTGACACACAGATAGATCACATGAGGAATACTGGAAAGTTGCCCTTGAGATGTCTTTGTCATTTACTGTCACTGCTTGCGCCAGGATCGTGTTATAGATATAGTTTATAATATTGTATCAAAGATGGGTTTATTAAATGTCTGTTTACCAAGCGACAAGCAAGAAAGCTTCAATTCAAGTTCGGGAAATGCAATATGTGAGATGAATGTAAATATAATTAAAGGGTACAGGACACACACAAAGGCAGATTCTAAGCATTAAAGGAATTACATGTATATAATAAATTTGTAGTTTAAAGTGTACATGATAATTCTTTCGTATATCGGTACCATTAAAACATCGATTCTCGACCTTTTAATGTGTGGGGACCCATTTTCACTTTTCAACTTTGCTAAATCAAAGGAAAATATTTTCAGTGTGATTAAAATTTAAAACTTTATATATATTTAAAACTTATAATTAATTACAAAAATGAACAAATAAGTATTTACATTTTATATAGATTGATACTCGTATATTTCACGGAAAATATATAGAATTTTTAGTACTGTTTGTCTTGGCAACCTCGTCCGAATTGCTGAGCGAGTACTACTACTACTATAGGTTGAGAACCCGCTGCATTAAACTGAGCTCTAGTTGGTTAACAGATCATATCTGTAGTGAAAATCTGTTCTCTAATATTGGAAATAACGAAATTTTATGCATGTCAATTGGATCATTTCTTAACTCGTTTTAATTTAATGAAGGATCAGAACTTTGCAAATTTACCTGATGAAATTAAATATCTAAGATTTGTGCAAATGTAGAGAAAATACTTGCTTATATTTTTGAAAACCTTTAGAGGGTTCGAACGACGGTTCAAGATTGACCTGTGGTAGATCCCTCTGCAGCATCTCGCTTCATTTGCGGGATTTAGTAGAGGGGGGAATTGGTTTCCGCCCTCCTCCTGCCCTCGTAGCCAACCACGAGTGGCTGGTCAGAAACTATGCATGACTGTCTATCCAAGAACCTGAATATTTATAATACAGGTATTCAATATCCAACTTGAATCACAGTCCCATTTGGTACCATCGTGACAGTTATCGAATATCATTAATATGAACTATTTCTTGATTATGTTATAATAAAAATTAAGATGTTAAGTTCCCATAATATATATCACATTTCCATTATTTTAACAATGGCTTTGAAGTGTTGATATTTGGTCCTTTTACGAAATGGAAGAGTAGGGTTCATGAATTTAAACAAAAACCTTTTATCTTCGACAGAACCAGGACATATCGTGATCAAAGGTATCCCGAATGTACAATAGAAAACTAGCTCTTCAAGAATCACTTTGGAGACTCCTAAACAAGCCATGTCTGCGAACTTTGATAACCGAATTGGAATGAATGTAAAGTATTGAAGTGTCTCTCTTCCGTGTTAAGGACCTCTCTAAGAGATTTAAAGCGCCATGTTTAAACAGACAAAAATAAAATCTGAAGAAACCTGATTTCTACAGCATACTTACGCGCGTATTCATCATTTTAATCTTCTGTTGTGAAATGCCAAGAACTTCATTAGATTGTGGAAAGTCAATAAAAATACATTTTAACATAAACTGGTATAATATATATATATATATATATATATATATACACGGTGAACCAAAAGTAGGTGGACAGTAGGTTGAATACGGTTTGTGTTATATTATATTATAACTATGGTGTTCATTATAACTATGGTGTTTGTGTTATATTATATTAAATATTATAACTAAATTTATTTAAATTTTATTTTGTATTATAGTATACAAAAAAATTAAATATGTATTCTCAAAATAAACGTTATCATTTACTGTCCACCTACATTTGGTTCACCCTATATATATATATAATATATATATATATATATATTGATTATAATCCCGTCACTTCCCCTTTAGGCTTCAGTTTCATCATTGAAATTAATCAATTTTAATAAATTTACAAGCAGAGCCTTCGGCTCCCTGCCTTACGGCGGCGGGGCTTGTGCTTCGCAAACTCGCCTACTACGGCGAGGGCACGTTAGGGTTACCCCTTTGGAGGGGAGGTCATTCTCCCTCTTCCCCCCAAACCCCCCTCTCTCCCCTTTATGCAACTTTGGGGGCTAACCCCCCCTTGTTGCATAAAATGGTTGAAACCAATAATATATATATATATATATATATTATATATATATTGTACAAAGAAATTTATAGTGATACATTTCACAATTTATTAATACTAGCAAAAGTGGGCACTACGGGCCCATTTAGCTAGGCCTGCGATGCTGGGGCCCCCGAATTACTGGGGTCAATTATTCGGTCAATAAGACTATAGACAGAAAAAAACGCAGCCATGAAAATCTTAAGCTTCACAAATCTTGATAAAATGAGTTTGTATGTGAAGCATAAGATTTTCATTGCTGCGTTCTTTTCTATAGTTTTATTGACAGAGTAATTGAACCCTCAGTAATTGGGGAGTCAATTATTTTGTCAATAAAACTATAGAAAAGAACGCAACAGTGAAAATCTTAAGCTTCACATCCGAACCCGTTGTATCAAGCAATGAAAATCTTAACGCGTTAGAGTAAAAAGTTACTCTAGCGTGTCTACAGACGGACAGACGGACAAGACTGGCTTTTTATAGTATAGAAGATATATACCCACAAACGAAATAAGAAAATGGTTCCAAGTACTTTCGTATATTTAAACATCTCATCAGGGAATACAGAAAGAAAAAAGGCAGTTTATACTGTCATTTCAAAAGTCCGACCCCCAAAGGAGTTTGGGATTATTTATTATATTATTATTATTATTACCTATTCACCGTGCGGTCTTTCGATAGGTACATAGGTTCTGCTCCCTATCACACTTTCTTCCTATCTTCCACTACAACTCACGATTTAATGACAGCCATTAAACAATCAAACAATAAAAGTTGCAAGCTTTTCCAAAACAGAATTTGCAAAGATTGCGCAACCTTAAAATTGCTTCCAAGCTTTCAAACCTCATAAACCTATCCATTCAAAATGGTGTCTTCTCAGACAAACTAAGAAAGGCTAGAATTTGCCCTATTTACAGATCAAGAGCTAAAACTCCTCAAACTACAGACCTATTCCCATCCACCAGTAAACTATACAAGAGCGTAATACATAACCAAATAATAAAATTCATATTAAGACACAAAATCATACACAAACAACAGTTTGCCTTTCTTGTAGACACACGACTAATGACGCAACAACCGCTATGTTAGATAAACTTTATAGCAATCTCAATAAAAAAAACTTCGATAATCATCTTACTTGATCTAGCTTAAGGCCTTTGACACAGAACTTCATGACATACTCTTAAAAAGACCTCGAACATTGCAGTTTCAGGGGCCTACCCTGAATAGATGGTTCAACTCATAATTGGCTAACAGGGCACAATTTATAGCACAAACTCCCTTACCTCACGGACAAGACGCATCTCCCACGGGTTACCCCAAGGGAGCATTGTGGCACTTATCCTCTTCCTCCTTTATATAAACGCCTTCCACAGGTCACTAAATAATTCTTCCTGTTATCAGTATGCCGATGATTCCTCAACCATAAACTTGCATAAATACTTATTAGCACTCCAAACAAGCACCAACAGTGAACTTCGAAGTGTATATATATGGCTTAACCCCAAGAAACTATCCTCATATATTAAAAAAAAGCTTATGTAGTTACCACAAAAAAGAAAACGTTGCCTCCTCTAAACCCACATACAAATTCAATCCTTGTTCAACGAGTGCAGTCAGTCAAACTTCTTGGAATTACCATCGATTCAAATCTCTTATTCAAAGAGCACTTAAAGATCTGTGCAACAAATTAGCTAAGGTCACATTCGTAATTACGAAAGCAGCCGCAATACTCCCAAAACAAGTTTTCCGCTCCATATACCTCACCATGGTGTACACACACCTACAATACCGCATTAGTGCTGACGAAAATGCACGTCGATATTCCCTACAGCCATTGGTGGTTATGCAGAAAAGAATGATTAAAAATCTATAAATCGAAGAAACATATTGAAAATACAGATAAAATGTTCCACGAGTTGAAAAATCTCAACCTAAAACATTCTACAAACTAAACATTGCCTCACATATGTATCAAATCGTCCTTAATACTTCACCAAAAATCATTGAAAATAAAATATTAGCTTCCCAAACACAACACCGATTTAACACAAGGCAATCAAACATGTACATCAAAAACCGAAATACACTCTGGATTGTGCGACTAGATCCTTATCCTCCACAGGACCGAACCTTTGGAACACTCTTGATCAAGAGACAAAACAATTTAGAACATTAAAATTCTTCCAAGAAAACTGAAAGACAAATTCATCATATCATACAAACCATAACACTGTATTCCCTGCATATATATATATATATATATAATATATATGTAAAGAACGACGCTTGTGTAGAAGAACGTTCCACACAAGTTGAGGAGGGACGTTCTTCTACACAAGCGTCGTTCTTTACATTAATTATACTGTGTGTTGTTTGCAGTTAAAATGTATATATAGGTACGGCATGCGGGAGGTGCCCCCTCAGAGCATTGGTTTCTGCTCGTATGTAGGAGAATTGCGACTTCTGATTAATCGAGGCCCATGGTGTAGTGGATAGCATATCTGACCAGCAATCGGAAGATCCCGGGTTCGATTCCCGGGTGGTTACCTCATTTTTCATTTGTTCGTTCTCCCTTCTCATCTTGTGCGGAACGTTCTTCTACACAAGCGTCGTTCTTTACATTAATTATACTGTGTTGTTTGCAGTTAATATATATATATATATATATATATATACATATATATACATATATATATATATATATATACATACATATACTAGCTGTTATGCCCAGCACTTGCTTGGGGTGGGCTGATTGTATTAAATTTTAATTATTCAATCGTTTATTATTTTTCGTCGTACCCCCACTAATTGGGGGGCTTGCGGTCCCCCAAATACTGAGGGTTCAATTATTTCGTCAATAAAACTATAGTCATGAAAATCTTGAGCTTCAAAAATATTGACAGACTCGCAAACAGACTCACAGAGAGAATCACACACAACTTGCTTTTATATAGAAGATATGCTTCCTGTAGCAACTGATGCACACCATCATGAACACGTATATATATATATATATATATATATATATATATATATATATATATATATATATGGGAGTGAACTCAGAATGGTTACCTGAGGTTTTTTATGATACACAAAGACCGTGCATGGAACAAGGAACTCTTCTGGGAAAATTAAATCCATTATAGTCGGAATAAGTAACGGTAAATGACAAACACTATAGTTTTTTCTTTTTCATGATGTTAGCCCGACGTGGGCCGGGTCACTCGCAAAGAGGTCTCAGAAATAGAGCTTCCGTCACCAGCTATCTGCAAAGCAGATAGGATCCAGCTTTAGGACAGGATCTAGGGTTTAAAGCAGCCTAGTCCCGCTACATTTAGAACCTCAATATAAGCAAAAGACTCGCTGCCTTCACGTCGGATTGAATACATCAAAGGAAAAGGGGTAACTATTATATTTTTAGCCAAAACCAAAACTTAAACCTCAACTGGCAGAATTGAGCTTCCACTTTTCAAGGCACATAATATGTCCGTTTCATGATGGGAGTGAACTCAGAATGGTTCTCTGAGGTTTTTTAATGACACACACACACACACACACACACAGATAATAGTTACCCCTTTTTCTTGGATGTATTCAATCCGACGTGAATGCAACGAGTCTTTTGCTTATATTGAGGTTTTAAATGTAGCGGGGCTAGCTGCTTTAAACCCTAGATCCTGTCCCAAAGCTGGATCCTATCTGCTTTGCAGATAGCTGGTGAGGGAAGCTATATTTTTGAGACCTCTTTGCGAGTGACCCGTTGCCCACGTCGGGCTAACATCATGAAAAAGAAAAAACTATAGTGTTTGTCATTTACCATTACTTATTCGGACTATAGTGGATTTCATTTTCCGAAGTTCCTTGTTCCATGCACGGTCTGTGTGTATCATATACACACACACATATATATATATATTTTTTTTAACTGCTATTTAATTATTATTTGGAACACCCTGTACGTATATACAAATGATAGAGAAGTCAGAGGAGTAAGATAGTCCGTGGGCCAGAAGGGTTGATCGGTACCACTCGGGGGAACCAAACGTCCCTCATACCAATGATGAAGGACACTAAGTAGATGATAAAAATGCTTCTTGGACATTTCAAAAGAGTAGCTTCATTGTTTTATCAGCATTTTAAGTTTGCGCCCAATATTTCAATATTGGGTACCTGTGTTTGATGAAGATTTACATTAAAACGCTACCAGATACAGGTGTCCAACAAGCATACTTGGAAACTACAAATTATAAGCTTTCCAAAAAACATTGTTTCGTCTGGTTCGCCTTAGTGGTACCGATTGGCCAAAATTTGGGGTCTGGCTCACGGACTGAGATCATAACAGACGTAAAGAACAACACACGCGACACGCACTGTTTAATACCGAAAAAAATACAGTGTTTCGCAAATACGACTGACTGAACAAATTCCAAATGCTTTCGACAACATTTCGTCGATGGTTTTGATATAGAAAAATCGAATGGATGAACTAAATTCATTTGACAAACATGGAGGCTGTTTCGACGATGTGGTAAAAATGAGAGTATGCAGTATAATAAAGTAGTACAGGGTATTCATAAAGTCACGCAAGTGAATATGCATGTACCATATTCACTTGCGTGACTTCATGAACACCCTGTAGTTCCTCAAATATTATTAAGTAAACTAAATAAGAGAGCGTTATGTAACTGACAATTACGATGATCTCAATCCATCTTCTTTAACCTGTCTACGACCTCCAATTTTTTAAAGTAGAATGTTGAGGCATCTCGTAAACTCTGAATCTTAATTTTGGCTCTTTTCTTCTTCTATATTGGGTCGGGGGACAGCTTTTGCGGGCATTCGCTCTTGGTGCCTCCTTCCTGCCAAAAAAGAAACATATTTGACAATAATCAAATCACATTGCAGTTCAAATTACTGCATTATTTATTAAATACAGCCTTAATAACACCAACGTTAACCAACTCTGTTCCGCAACGTGAACCACTCCAAAGTGAATGAGTGTAACGTGTTTTCTCTTCGGATTACGTGTGTACACACACACACACACACACATATATATATATATCGATCCGAGGCCAAAAACTATAGGCTAGTGTCGCTTACATCTCATCTCGCCAAAATATTTGAAAGAATAGTTAGACAGAAAATCTATGACGTTTTGGAAACTCAGAAAAAATTCAATGATAACCAACATGGGCTTCGGTCAGGCAGATTATGCCTATCACAACTAATGGAACACTACAACAACATTATTGATGCACTGGAAAGTAATAAAAACTGTGGTGTAATATACACAGACTTTGCCAAAGCGTTCGACAAGTGTGACCATGGAATCATAATACATAAACTGAAATATATGAGAATAACAGGAAAAGTAGGGAAATGGATATATAATTTCCTTAGTGAGCGGCGGCAAGTCGTTACAGTACAAGGAGTATCTTGATCAGAATCAGAGGTCCTCAGCTCAATACCACAAGGAACGGTATTAGCTCCACTACTCTTCATAATCATGCTAACTGACATAGATGAGGACGTTGCCAGAGACAGCACAGCAACATCCTTTGCCGATGACACAAAGATCAGTAGAAAGATAAGAAACCCAGAAGATATAAGATCTCTACAAACCGACATGAACAGACTCTACAAGTGGACGGAAGACAACAATATGAAGTTTAACACTGAGAAATTTCAACTGTTTCGGTACAGAAAAAGGGAGGACCTAAAATCCATGGAATATTATCCCAAAATGGACAGGAAATTCAGAGAAATTCTAAAGCAAAAGATTTAGGGGTTGTAATGACTGATGATATGAAATTTGAAAAACAAAATAAGATAGCAGTAAACAGAGCAAAGAGATTAACTGGGCAGATACTGAGAACCTTTAAACGAAGGGATAGGAATATAATGAGTCCCCTACTGAAAACACTGATCATGCCAAATTGGAATACTACTCGGTCCTAACATCCCCATATAAAAAAGAAGACATTAGACAGCTAGAAGGGATTCAGAGAAGCTTCACAGCCAAGATCAAGGGGTGCAAAGAACTAAATTACTGGGAAAGGTTATGGGGATGGGAATTGAATCTATATTCACTGGAAAGTAGAAGAGAGAGAGATACACCATTATTTACACTTGGAAAATAATGGAGAAACTAGTCCCTAATCTTACTCTGAACCCTGTAACTCCCCAAACAACAGTGGAAAGTAGAAATGGAAGACTGTGTTGTGTTCCCAATTTAAAGGCTAGACAGGGAACATCCTTAACCCTGAAAGAAAATAGGCTTGTTGTGAGAGGACCAAAACTCTTTAATCAGCTGCCCAAAGACATAAGGAACATGAGTGGTGTTGCGGTGGACATCTTCAAAAGAAGATTAGACGCCTGCCTCAAAACAATCCCCAATGAGCCGGGCGTATCTGGCTATGTGAGGTGGAGAGTACAAGAAACCAACTCACTACTTCACCAGGCCAACTCGAGAGGAAGGGCGACAAGCTTGACCTTCATGAAATGAGGAATCATCGCACGGAACATTGGAAAGGTTGAAAGGTATATATATATATATATATATATATATATATATGGGATGACTTTCACAATTAAACGCGTGAAATGAATGAATGATGCAAACCCACAAGGAAAAAGAAAGTACACCTCGTCAGGTACACCTCGTCATTCCCTGACGAGGTGTACTTCTGAATACACGAAAGACCTTGCAATCATTTTTCATTTTCCTTGTGGATTTGCATTATTTATATACATAAATATATATATATATATATATAATATATATATATATATATATATATATATAAGCAAACACCACAGGAAAAGGAAACACTAAGTCCGAGCGCTTTCGTGATATATTCACATTATCAAGGAGGAACAGAAAATAGACGGATATTACAAAGTAAATGAGTTAAATAGACAAGCAAAAAATTCACAATCGGCACCTCAAATTAAAGGCCTTAAAGCCCTCTAAAGATTTTTTCAATTGGTAACATAATCTGTAGGCTGCTAAATACTAAATATAAAGAAGTATATAGATGAAATTAGACATAAAACCATACAGAGAACAAAAATTATTATAATGGTTATTAACACTAATATTTAATTTAAAGCAGGCAATTAAGTAGCAAGAATTTAATGAAAACAAATAGATAACATAGATAACAAATAGATAACATATATATTAGATGAAATTAGACAACAAACCAGTACAGAAAACAAAAATTATTATAATGGTTTATAACACTAATATTTAATTAAAGCAGGAAATTAAGTGGCAAGAATTTAATGAAAAAAAGGGAATGGTGCCATCGTCTTACAGAATCTTACACAATTTCTACAAACAGTCTGGAAAAATTGTTTTCCCAAAAGCAACCCAGTTGAAAAGTCCAATAAACCCCCCGCAACCAAAGATTATACACGAAAGAAATATTGCAATTAAAATAGACACATAAGTATGTTAACAGTTCTTAAAATAATATTTATTTATTTAACCAGGGCAAACCATTAAGGGGCAAGAATGCGGTCAAGAAAACAGTAGGCCCTTCGCCAGCTTTCTGACAATGCACGAGTCTAATTTATACAACCCAGGGCTAATATTAAGGACCAAGTCCGCATTATTCTTGATCACACTTGATTCCAGTATATTTCTGCTAACAATAGATTTACTAAACCTTAATTTGGAAGCGTTTTTCCAGTCAATTGGATAATTAGTATCTCTTACGTGAATGAAAATGGCGTTAGATTCCTGGCCACTTCTTATACTGTATTGATGCTGTTTAATACGTAACTCAAGGGTCTTACCAGTTTGGCCAATGTAAAATTTATTACATATTGTGCAAGGGATTTTATATACACAACCCTGTTCACTTAAAGGGGAGTTCGTAATCAATGAATTCTTAATTACATCTAAATTTTTGAACGCAATATTTACGTTAAAAGTCCTCAGCAGATTCGGCAGATCAAGGAAATTTTCTCTGAATGGTAACACTAAAACATTTTTGTGTTATAAGGAATCTTATCCTTTACTTCGTAGAAGGTTTTCTTTGCCATTTTTAAGGACTTATCTATGCAGTTCTTTGGGTATTTTAAATCAAAAGCAATTTTGTATATATACATACATTATATACATTATTATTCTGATCACCACATTAATGTAAAACGATCCGTTCTTTCTACTTTGTTCCTAAGAGGCCTACGAATTTGTAGCCCAGAGTTTATTGACGACGAAATTAGTAAAATATAC
>JAJOZX010000679.1:1232500-1246842 GCA_023014485.1 Bathynomus jamesi
GTCGTGTTGAAACCACATTCGTCTACGAATAGCCACGGGAACATCTTCCAGCAGTTCCGGCAACGTTTCTTCAAGAAATATCCGATAAACCCGCCCGTCGAGTTGGGCAGGCAGCAGGTACGGCCCAATCAACTTGCCATGGACGATACCCGCCCAAACATTGACGGCGAACCGTTCTTGATGAGCATGCACCCATGTAGCATGTGGATTTGCGTGCGCCCACACGTGAGAATTGTGCATGTTAAACACACCCTCACGTGTGAAACAGGCCTCATCTGAGAACAGCACATAAGCCGGAAAATTAGGCTGCACCGCTGTCTGCTGCAGAAACCAGCGTGCGAATTCCACACGAAGAGGGTAATCCCGAGGTTGTAATGCCTGGACTCTCTGACGATGAAACGGATGTAACTGCTGCTCGTGCAACACTCTCCAGACCAGGTCGTGGTTCACACCGAGGATACGTGCAACACCTCGCGTGCTTGCGCTTGGATTGTCCTCAAATCGCCGTAGGATTTCTTCTTCCATGTCAGGAGTGCGCACGTTTCTCTCCCAACCAGTGTCATGCATGTTTGCATGGAGTGTTCCAGTTTCTCGCAGTCGCCGATGCAAATGCGCAAACTTTTGATGGTTTGGCACACGTCTCTTTGGGAAGCGCTGTCGGTACAACCTCACAGCAGCTCTTCCGTTTCCATTGGCAGCCCCATACACCATATGCATGGCAGCCATCTCAGCAGTTGTGAAGCGCTCCATGTTACGCGTACTACGTCCGATTTAAGAATGCCCGCGGCAAGCGCGAGTCTAGCCCACTTCACCTTTTAGCCAATTGCAGCGGCGCCCTCTCGCGCCGAATGGTGACGTCAGCGGACATACACTTATAGACGAAAAGGGTTTGTCTTGGTGTTGCCTATCCCCCATTACAATTTGTACAGAAAGTTTTCAAACACCCTGTATATATATATAATATATGTATATATATATATATATTATATATATATATATATATATATATATAGGAACCACACATGAACTATGCTTTTCAGTGCAAATGTACATATACAGTATATTTGCATTGACAAACATAGTTCATGTGCCCTTACTTTTGCGCTACCCTATATACATATTTTTTTTCATGTAGAAAGGAGGGGCCAAGGACAGGTTCCCGCAAAAATTCCCCCGTTTATAAGAAAGAGAAAGCCAAAATCAAGGGCTCTGAAGCTTTATATTTATTTATATATATATATATATATATATATATATATATATATATATATACACTTATTGTTTAGGGATCTTAAATATTTACGTAACGTAACGATTGCATTTGAAAATTCTGAATGCATTGTTGTAATTGTTGTAGGGTTGCCAGATTTTTCAAATGCCCCTGCGGGACAAAAAATTTTCTGAGGTTTTTTTAAGACCAAATTTTTTTTCAAATTGAAACTAGATTTCTTCAACGGTTACAACAAACAAAATTAGAAAACATTTATTACAATAATATTTAACAATTAAACATCGTGAATAAATTGAAATTATTATACATAATATTGAAATTCTAAATCAATTCATCCCTAAAAAATTTGCTTAAAAAATATTTTTTGCGGGACATTTTGAACACTGGATTTTGACGCGGGATTTTTGGATCAAATGCGGGACTGTCCCGTAAAGTACGGACGTCTGGCAACCCTAAATTGTTGATGTATATTAATTAACCTTTCATGATTTCATTTTAAGTTTGTCAAATGATAATGAAAAGTGAGAGACATCGTGTTGTAAACTATCGGTAATTAAAAGGCCATTGTCCATTCCAAAAGTGAATGTCCTTTAATTAAACTTAGCGATATGTCAAAGGTAGAATGGTTTGCCTAAATGTTGTGCTTCGCTGTCGAACTAATAATAACTTTGTCAGAAATAGTGATACTTTGTCAATTTGTTATATATTTTGTCCCAACTCATTTGCAAAACACTGTAGTTCGTTTCATCCGCCATCTTTCGACTGTCGAAAAGTAAAGATGACGAAAATTAGTCTGAAACCCGTAATTTTAAGTATTTATGAAAAAAAAGTTTTAGGGGTAACTGCGTGACACTCTCAGGAGAGTTCGATGATCATTAAAATGGGGATTGGATCACTTGAAGATCCGGGCCCCCAGCCCTCGTTAGTTAGCCTTATAAAGCTAACTAACGAAAATATCACGACTTTGCCTAACCAATCGTCATATCACCTGTACGCCCTTGACTAGTGGTTAGGTTAAGTCGTGATATTTTCGTTAGTTAGCCTTATAAGGCTAACTAACGAAGGCTGGGAGCCCTGATCTTCAGGTGATCCCTTAAATTATTAATTATTAATTATTAGTAATTCTTGCTCACGTACAAAAAGATTTTACCCACCTACTAAAATAAAATAAGAGCATATATATGAGCATATGAGTATATATGCATCAACATATACATTTGATTTGATTTGTGATCAAATACAAATATAAAAAAATACTATTAAACTATGTTAAACTATTAAATTTTATGGAGCTATTGAAGAATAGGGACCCCAGCCTTCTTTAGTTAGCTTTATAAGGCTAACTAACGAAAATATCATGACCTAACCTAACCAATCGTCAAGGGCGTACAGTTAACCTAACGATTGGTTAGGTTAGGTCGTGATATTTTCGTTAGTTAGCCTTATAAGCCTAACTAAAGAAGGCTGGGGTCCCTATTCTTCAATAGCTCCATTTTTATTTCTATACCTATACTTTATTAAAATTTTATTTCTATAACTATACATACAAATGAATTTATTTCTATACTGTTTCTATACTTATACCGTACCTCAATTTATATTATTATTTGGTATGATATCAGCCAGACTTAATAGG
This sequence comes from Bathynomus jamesi, assembly GCA_023014485.1. Lineage (NCBI taxonomy): Eukaryota > Metazoa > Arthropoda > Malacostraca > Isopoda > Cirolanidae > Bathynomus > Bathynomus jamesi. The sequence goes on from JAJOZX010000679.1 coordinate 1,235,368, forward strand.
AAATTTGTTGGAGGGATTAACCTCTCGCAACATCAAAGGTCATACGAGTATGACCGAGAAAGGTTTGGAAACATATTTCAATTTAATATTATTAAATTATATATATAATTTTTGTCTTATAACATACTTTATCGTTATTATTAACACTAAATAATTTTAAACTGGGTTAAATTACGTAGTACAAAAAAAAAAGCTTTTAATGTTTATTGAACCATTCAAAGTATAGCGTCAGATAAAATAAGACGAGGAAATCTTTTAAATAGCACCTTCTTTCAGCAAGACCATGCTCCCTGCCAATATGCCACTATGATTGTTCGACAGTTCTTCAATGAAGTCCTCCCAGCCAGGTGGATCGGTAAAAGGTGGGCCAATTGCTTGGCCACCTCGTTCACCTGATCTATCCCCAGTGGACTACTTTTAAGGAGCCACGTTAACAGTGTTGTTTACACATCAAAACCACAATGAATTTAGGGCCATGATTACAAATGCAATTCATGAAATAACTCGGCAACAACTGGAAGATGTTTTCAAACAATTGCAAAATTGGACTGAACAATGTATTGCGATGAACCGTAGTTATACTGAGATTCAGAAATTTGTAATGTAGTGTATTAAAGTCTTTCATAATTATGCTTTCATATTCCGTTTACAGTTTGTTTCTATCATGTGTACACCAAACATTATTAAAATATGAAGATGCACAAGGATTTTGTAACCACCCTGTAGGATATATACCAAATTTGACCCGACAGGGTTCGAACCTACCACCTCTTGAACAGAAGGTAAGGGCGCTAACACTGTGATGGGATAAAATTTAACACAACCTGTCATATATTTAAACAGCCAAGGAAACGCACAACGCATTCGCGTCCAGAGGCATTTTTTTATGCAAGAAGAAGGAGCCAAGGGAACATGCCCGCAAAAGCGCCCGTCCTATAGAAGAAGAGAGCCAAAATCAAGGCCGGGGGTTTTCGAGATGCATAGATATTCTGCGTTTAAATAATGGGAGGTCATAGACAGGAGGAAAGATGGATTGAGGAAGATTGTTCCAAAGTTGACCGGTTGAGTAGATGAAAAATAAAAAATATCGATTAACCCTTGCGTTGGTTAGAGAGTTGGACAGAAAAAGGAATGAGAAAGTGTAGAAAGTCTGGTGCTGCGTGATCTCCTTAAAGGAGGAGGAGATATGCAGTAGAAAGTTCAGAAGAGCAATGTCCGTTATAATAGCGATAGTAAAGTGAGAGTGAGGCAACATTGCGTTGAAGAGAGAGAGAGATTGAAGACAATCAGTAAGAGGCGGTGAAGTGATGAGACGAGGAGCCTTTGATTCCACCCGGTCAAGTACGGCTGTGTGGGTTGAGCCACCCAACACCCAACTGAATGGGATGAAGAAACTGCAAAGCCGGTACAGTACACCTAACCTCTTGGAAGCTGTTTTAGAAAGAGAAAAGGAAACGCCAAGAATGTTAAGAGAAGAGGAAGGATTGAGTTGTATGTTGTTGAAGGTAAGGGGACAGTCATGTAGAAGATTGTGACGCGTAGAAAGATGGAGGAACCGATATTTTGAGGCAATGAAAGCCACAAGGTTTTCTCTGCCCCAATCAGAGATAGCAGAAAGATCAGAAGTTAGGTGTTCCATAGCCATTCTACGAATCATGGAGTGACTGTTGTCAGGGACGCTTTGTGAAGCGGGTGGAGAAGTGAAGATTGGAATCAATGGCATAGGAGTAAATAGGACAGAAGTGCTAATTAAAAGATCATTAATAAATAAAAGGAAAAGAATGGGTGACAGGACAGAACTCTGAGGAACACCACTGTTAATAGCTTTAGGAGAAGAACAGTGGCCATCTACAACTACAGCTATAGATCGGCCAGAAGGAAATTAGAGATGAAGGCACAGATAGAAGGATAGAAACCGAAGGAGGGCAGTTTCGAAATTAAAGATTTATGCCAGACTCTATCAAAAGCTTTTGTTATGTCAAGCGCAATGCAAGAGTTTCACCGAAATCCCAAAAGGCAAAAGGAGGATAACCAAGAGTCAGAGAGATATGCAAGAAGATCGTCAGGAGAGTGTCGCTCGCTGAACCCATACTAACGATCTGAAAGAAGATTGTGAGAAGAAAGGTGTTTAAGAATCTTTCTATTAACGATAGATTCAAAAACTTTAGAAAGGCAAGAAATTAAGGCAATTGGAACGGTCACCCTTCTTTGGGACAGGCTGAATGAAAGCTAACTTCCAGCAGGAAGGAAAAGTAAAAAGTACCAGATGAGAGACAAAGACGAAAACGTTTGCCTAGGCAGGGTGTCAGCACAGAAGCACAGTTCTTGAGAACAACAGGAGGAACACCATCAGGACCGTACGCCTTCCTAGAGTTGAGCCCAGATAGGGCAGAAAAAAAATGTTTGGAAGAGATTCTTATTTCAGACATAATTAGGTCAGAGGAAGGAGGAGATGGAGGAACAACACCGGAATCGACCGGAGTTGAGTTGTAAGCGAAAGTTTGAGCGAAGAGTTCAGCTTTATCAGGAGAAGAGAGGGCAACTGAGCCGTCGGAATGGTAAAGAGGAGGGAAAGAAGAAGTAGTAATTTTAGCCCAGTAAAGCCTAAAGCTTAAGGGCCAAATTAAATTAAATAAATAGTCCAGCTTCGCAATTATTTATGTCATTGTAAATTGTAAAACCAATGTATTTATTTTCTTATTAATAAAGGTTATTCAATTAAAAAATAAAATTCAATTCAAAGTGAAGTTGTTAAAGAGGTTCTTAGCTTTCGATGCCAGAAAGAGCGAGAAGACTTAGAATTGGATAGGTTTTTACATTTTTGTCGGATGAAGGAAATTTTGGCGAATCTAAGAACAGATTTTGCACGATTCCGGGCAAAAAATATAAGCTGAGTGAGAGTCAGGAGTTGGATGGCGACGGTACCTTCTGAAAGACTGCTCTCTGTTGCGGACAGCTTTAGAACAAGTAAAGTTAAACCAAAGTTTTTTTTGCATCAGTAATAGGAATAGAATATGGAATGTATGCCTGCATGCCCAAGAGAATCACCTCTGTGATGCGCTCAGCACACTCGAAAGGGTCCCGGACACGGAAGCAGTAATCATTCCATGGGAAATCAGAGCAGTACTGCCTACGTGTTAACCCCCTCTCCCCCGACACTTGAGGTAATGACCAGCATTTCATTCAGACTATCTAAAGTCCCATAAATAAAATATCTTGCAAGAAGACGCACGATTTTACGTAATGCAAAATGGTTCTGGCGCAAAAGCGTTATGCGTTTCCTCTTTTGTTTAAATATCTGACAGGTTGTGTTCAAATTTATCCCGTTGTAGTGTAGTGGCCAGCGCCCTTACCTTCTTTTTAAGAGATGCTGGGTTCGAACTCTGGTGGGCGCAAATTTGTCATTATGCAAAGTCGTGCGTGGCTATGTGCGATATTCCATATATGATATATACGGGGTGAATTTTACAATTAAACATGGGAAATAAATAAATGATGCACACTCACAAGGAAATAAAAAAAGTTATTCCATGGCTTTTCGTGTATTCACTGACGAGGTGTACGGTTGAATACACGAAAAGCCTTGGAATCGCTTTTCACTATATATATTAGTGTGTGTCACTTTTGGACTTTTTTTGAAAAGTTATGGTGCTTACCTCTTATATTGTGACAAATTGACCGAAAACCATGAATGAACCCCCCCAAAAAATAAGCCAAAAATAAGCCAAAAAATAAGCCAAAAATAAGCCAAAAAAAATAAGCCCCCTATTTACACAAAAAATGGTGATTTTTGGAGATATTTTTGGTCATAGTTTCCTTACTAATCATCGTATTTCAAAACGTTTGCTACCAAAATGTAGAGAATAACGGTATCCTCTTATTGTGAACGTTTTAAAACTATTTTAGTTGTATACGGTGCTGATATTTCAGTGGACCTTATGAAATTTTTCCCTCTGTTTTCATTTCTATAACATTTATTTACAGTATTTCCAGGTTTTATCTACAAAAAGTATGCAAATATAACCAAATGTATGGATAAATTTGCTTTTCTTTCAGAATTCTATTATAGATTTGCTTAATTTCATAGTTTATTAAAATTAGTCAATAGTCATGGCTAACAGTAAGCCAATATTAAGAACAGACCTAAGAAAATATGATTCTTTATTGGGAAAGTTCGTGGAAGACATATGCGCAAGAGAAGGAAGCATGCTTCCAACGAATAGTGAAGTTCTCAGTCTCTTTTTCTTCTTGAGAAGGGATCAAATGAAAAGCGACAATATGTCAAAGGAAGAAAATATTTTGAGAGTATTAGATAAGGTAGAAAAGGTGTGGATTATGGCTGGCATACCATGAAAATCCGTTAGAAAGCGGAAAGGACCCCATAAAATGTTGTGGAATTTGATAAAAGAGCATGAGAAGTTCGGTAAAAATATAGAGAAGAAATGTTATGAAACCCAAAAAACATCTTTTATGTCTCGTTTAGATAACTTATTTGATATATCAACTGAAAATGTATGTAATGAGATCCAAAATGATACATTGAGAACTATACAACAGAAGAATGAGGATCTTCGCTTTTTGGAAGATCAGCGAAGTGCTAGAATATATTTTCTGGGTCCGATCGATAAAGCTTATGTAGCCAAACTGATCAAAAAGACTGCTAGAATAGAAGGTGGAGAATGAAGAAAATTGAAAGAAAAAGAACGAGAGGCATTAGAAGAAGAGACACACAAACTTGAATCATCTGAAGGCGAGTTAGTGGACTCAAGTAATGGTGAAGATGATTTTAGTACTCCGAGCCCAGGCCCATCAAAACGTCCTAAGTTACTACAGTCAACATTAATATCTAATACAGCTGATCGTTTAGGACTATCATTCGGACAACGCTCGACATTTGCATCTGTGGTAGCAGCTGAATGTGGGCTAGATTTAAAAGAGATGTCATTATCGAAAAGTACTTCTGCGCGAGCTGCGAAGAAGTCGAGGAAAGCTACTGTTGACACTATTAAAGAGTCGTTCAACCTACCTCAATATTGTGTAATCCACTGGGACAGCAAAATGATACTGAATGTTTCAGGAGGAAAGCAGGATCGATTGGCAATACTTATATCGGGAGAGAATGTTGAGAAACTTCTCTCGATACCTGACATCAGTGTCTCAACTGGATCGACACAAGCTTGTACTGTTTTTAGCACAATCCAAGAATGGAAATTACAGGCTAAGGTTTACGGAATGGTATTCGATACTACTTTATCCAATAGTGACTGGATAAAAGGGGCTTGTAAAGTACTGGAAGACCTCTTTGGAAAAAAATTATTATGGCTCGCTTGTCGCCACCATATGGCAGAACGAGTTTTGTCAGCAGTGTATCTAAAGGTATTTGGAAAATCTACTTCACCCTAAAACGAATCTTTCAAGACCTTCAGAGATGTTATATGGGAGAAGCTAGATACTAAGCAACCCTTCAAACAGCTATCTATCAATGACAGCCATCTCAAAGACCTGAAAAAATGCGTCATAGATTTTATGACAGATTTGTTCAAAGATAACCAGAGCCTTCCCAGGGATGATTACAAAGAGGTAGCTGAAACAACTATGCTCGTTTTAGGAGAAATTCCTGCCAGAGGAATACACTGGATCAAGCCAGGAGCTCTCCATCACGCCAGATGGATGGCTGTCATATTGTATACGAATAAGATGTTAGCATTTTCAGACCAAGCTGGATATGATAATGTTACAATAAAAAGCTGGAAAAGAGTATGCTTGTTTACATCGCTGATCTACTCCAAGTACTGGCTATCAGTCACCAACCCACTTGAGGCTCCTGAAAATGACCTCCTCCTATACAACGAATTAGTTCAGTACAAAGAGATTGACAGGGAAGTAGCGGAAGCTGCCCTCAACACTCTAAAAGGTCATTACTGGTACCTATCTGAAGACCTTGTAACCCTCTCTCTCTTTGGAGATTTACCTCATAGTGAAAAGGACAAGGTGACCAAAAAACTTTCCTCTTTCAATCAACCACCAAAATTCAAACAGGGTAAGCCGATATTTCCTATCCTAAAAGAACAAGTTAAAATTCAGCAATTAGTTGGTCTAAACTCTAAACTAATGGTTTGTATTCAAAGTCCTTGGTTCAACGGGAGATTGGATAAGGACTCCAGCTGTAACGTGGGACAGCAACAATGATTTTCAACGGATGAAGAGAATACCCTCTTCAACTAAGGTTGTTAATGACACTGCAGAAAGGGGTATCAAACTTTTGCAGGATTTTCATGGCTCATGTAGGGATGAAGGTGAATTTCAGGCATTGCTTCAAGTTGTAGAGGAAAGCAGGCGTGTTTTCCCAAAGTTTTCCAAACAAGATCTCTTGAATTTGTAATTTCTTTCCATTTATAATTTCATTTCATTTACAATTTTTCATTCTAATTTCAAGAATAGCACTTTGTTTCTATTTTATTAAAATTGTTTTGTGTTTGTATTTCATAATAAAAAATAAATAAAAGAACGATGGGGCTTTGCATATTTTTTTTTAGATTAATAAAAATTTAAGTCTACAGTTGTCATTTTTTTTTGTTGCCAAATTTACTAATTTTAATCTACTAAACATATGTGCAAAGTTGTTCCCACTTTGAATCTCTAAACCAAAAAAGTGTTGCTCATTTAAGCCCATCCGCTTTTTTTATTTATATTTTCAAAGCCCATCGCCCCAGAGCTGCATTAAGATGATACTCTATGGATGGTGGTGACATCGAAAGTATATACGATAATATTTTATTGCAGTTCAGATCTTCCAAAGATATAAAACAGCAGCATTTTTCTCTTAGAAAATGCATCAAAATGACCAAAGAGATATAAAAAATTTAATAAATTTAACTCAAAGGTTTGGTAGCAAAATTTTTGAAATACGATGATTAGTAAGGAAACTATGACCAAAAATATCTCCAAAAATCACCATTTTTTGTGTGAATAGGGGGCTTATTTTTCAAATGGGGAGCGGGGACTCTAAATATTACCCGATTGTCTTTTTTTTGGTTTATTCATGGTTTCTGGTCAATTTGTCACAATATAAGAGGTAAGCACCATAACTTTTCAAAAAAAGTCCAAAAGTGACACCCTAATATATATATATTATATATATATACATATGGCTTCTTTTTTTGCGGAACGCGCCTTTTATTTTCAACATTCAGAAGACACTTTGATGTTTTCATTTTCATTTCGATTTTGTCATAATTTTGTCATGCACCCCCCTCCCTCAAAAAATTGTTGCATAGCAAAATTTTAGGAATAAGAAGGGGGCTTTTTTTTTTGGATTGGGATGGTCACAGGGTGGGATGGAGTAACAAATGGCAAATGTCGGAAATATATGGCAGAGTTCCGGAACCTTTCTTTCCAGAAAAAACACTATCTATCTATCTATCTATCTATCTATCTATATACATATTACTCTTGTTATTTTAATCTATTATCTGTCATCTATTTATCGAGGTTTCGTATGAATATCAATTTGGTTTCAGTCTCCCGAGATGAAAAATGTACAATATTTCGTATATTTGAAAAAGTGTTGGAACAAAATAAGAAATTAAGGATAAATCCATTGATTTGGTGCCTTCATTAATCTCTTTCGGAAGTCACACACACACACACACACACACACACACACACACACACACACACACACACAAAATAAATAAATATATATATATACACGAGGTGTGAATGTATGTATACATTTCATTAAAAGTAAAAAGTGAAATTACTAAAAATCCTTTTACGACTAATTTAAAAAGAAGAGAGAGAGAGACTCTTATCCTTTCTCCGCCGCTTGAAAGTGTTGAGAAAAAGCACTTAACTAAATAAAGGCAAATTTAAAGTGGTCGTAAAACTCGTCGCGGACATGTTTTGCATTGACCTCCAAAATAGGGTATTGGTAAACATTAGTTATTTAGGTTCATTATTGGGTGGGGAAGTTGTCACTAATTAGATCTGTTCAGTTCATAGCTCCGATAAAATGGATCGCGCGCACACACACACACACACACACACACACACACACACACACATATATATACCCTAAAATACAACTTATTTACTATTTAGATATAAAGTTTGGTCTTTCATTCTCGCTCTCGTTCTGTGTGTGTGTGTGTGTGTGTGTGTGTGTGTGTGTGTGTGTGCAGCTCTGAATAGAATTCTTTTTATGCGTTTTAAACTTGCTTAAAACGCTGTTCTCCACTGGTTGTAGTCCTTCTGTGAGATATATCACTAAGTTTACGTTTTATATACGACTATCAAAATATACGACTGTCAAAATGATGTCACTTCCGACCACTTTTGGAAGACAAACTTAATTGTAGAACTTTCTTTGCAGCCATTTTATAGTGTTTAAGAAATAACCTTTTTTCTAAGGAAACACTAAGGAATTATTTGCATTTCTTCATCTATTTTCATGAAAGAATAAAAAAAAAAAATCTTTTAAAATTTTAAACCCCAAAATTCAATAAGCTGATATCGTCGCTTATATCTTGAAAAGCCCTAGCTCGAAAATTAAAAAGAAAAACGTTTTTATCGAAATATTGGTTTGTTTTGTGTTCTGCACCTTGTCTCAAAAGGGCCTAGCTCTCCTCCAATCAGAAAACTCGTGCATCTTGTAGAATCAAGCGCGACAAGTGGGACGACCTTCAGAGCAATAAAACAGTTTTTCTAGTTTCCTGAATAATTCCCTTTTTACGAGCTAGGGCCTTTCAAGATATAAGCAACGATATGATGTATTTACTTTATTGAATTCTTCATGGATTGCTGGTTTCGCAACAGTACAACATAAGATATTTCACACACACACACACACACACACACACAAACACACACACACACACACACAGTCTAGGGTGTCAGGGTGTCCCATTTTTCACTTTTTTTTAAAATGTCAATGTCCATACTTTTTTCTTGTTAGAACTGGTCCACTGAATACAACTATATCAAAAGAAAATCTTTTTCTGAATTTTAGGGGTCCCCCCACCCCACTCGAAATATTTTGCGCTCTCGGAATGCATAAATTGGCATTTTGGGGAGTACATTTGACACTGAGGAGCCAATTATTTATACAACACCTACATATTTGGTACAAAATGATAGCTACATTCATGCACCTAACATTAAGATCCATCAAAAGTGTTTAATAAATTAATAAGTACTTATAATTAATATTCTTTCATTATAGTAGGTCAAAATTAAGGGTAAATATTTTTAGGTAGGCTCCCTATGTTTATTTGCTCTATATTTCCAATAAATTATTATTTATTATATATTTTTATTTATGTAGTTTTATGCAATATTGTTAATAATTTAGGTAATATACAGGGTGTACATAAAGTCAGGATCTATTTTTGTGAAGCACTTGGAAATTATATGGAATTCAATCATAAAATGATAAAGTGGTAACATTTATTAAATAATTAAGAGTAGGATTCGACGTGACGCCCATCAGTATCCCTGCACAGCTCAAATCGTTCCGCAGCATTTCTAAACACATTCTGGAGCATTTGCGGGGTTATGTTATCTGCAGCAGTTCGTATACGTGTACGTAAGTTTTCAAGACTCGTAATCTTCGTCTGATAGACGTGCGATTTGATAAAGCCCCATGCAAAGAAATCTAAAGGGGTTAAATCTGGTGATCTCGCTGGCCAAGGTCTTTTGTTGCTTCCGCGTCCGATCCAGCGATTTGGAAAACGTCCATTTAGATAATCCTGAACAATTTTGGCATAGTGACAAGGAGCACCATCATGTTGATAGACGACGGTACTAACAATCCTATCCCCGTCGTCTATCAACATGATGGTGCTCCTTGTCACTATGCCAAAATTGTTCAGGATTATCTAAATGGACGTTTTCCAAATCGCTGGATCGGACGCGGAAGCAACAGACCTTGACCAGCGAGATCACCAGATTTAACCCCTTTAGATTTCTTTGCATGGGGCTTTATCAAATCGCACGTCTATCAGACGAAGATTACGAGTCTTGAAAACTTACGTACACGTATACGAATTGCTGCAGATAACAACCCCGCAAATGCTCCAGAATGTGTTTAGAAATGCTGCGGAACGATTTGAGCTGTGCAGGGATACTGATGGGCGTCACGTCGAATCCTACTCTTAATTATTTAATAAATGCTACCACTTTATCATTTTATGATTGAATTCCATATAATTTCCAAGTGCTTCACAAAAGTAGATCCTGACTTTATGTACACCCGGTATATTAAATTTATATTTTTCAGTTTTATGAATTTTTTTTTGCAAAGATAACATAGTACTGTTATGATACTGCCCTCTCGTGGCGTTTCTGTTCAACACACAGTGTTTGTGTTGTCAGTTGTTGTCCTGTAGAAGTGCTGTGTGTTTGTAGGCTCACAACAGTACTTTAGATATGGCTAGTAGTGAGCCAGTGCTCAGAAAAGATATAACAACTTATGATTCAATATTAGGTAAACTCAAAGATGATATACATACTGAAGAAGGCCGCATGCTTCCAACAAATGGTGATGTCACAAGATATTTTTTCTTTCTGAGAAGACAACAAATCAATCAGAGAAATGTCTCAAAGGAGGAAAATATAAAAATTGTTTTACGAAAAGTTAAATGTATTTGGAATAAGGCAGGCATTCCCTCGAAAGACATCGCTAAACATAAATCACCAAGAATGATGATACTTGATTTAATAAATAAACATGATAACTTGATTAAACATAGAAATAGAAAAAATATGAGTGCGAAAAGCAAAATTTCTTCGATCATACGAATAAATTATTCGACATTTCGACCCAAAATGCTGTTGAAGAAATTCGAAAGGATTCAATGAAATCTACAGATCAGAAGACTGAAGATATCAAATTTTTAGGAGATCAGCGAGGTGAGAGGAAATACTGTTTGGGTCCAGTTGACAAAGGATACGTTGCAAAAGTGTTCAGAAAACAGGCCAGGATTCGTGAAGAGAAAAATTGAACAATGAAAGAAGAACAACGCCAATCTTTAGGGAAAAAAGGTAAGGGTGAAGAGCTCGAAGATACATTTGACAGTGATTCAGGAGATGACGCGGCAGATGAAGACTTCTCTCCCAAGCCAGGTCCATCAAAGAAGGCTGTAAACGTACTTAAGTCAAACCTAATATCAAATACGGCAGATCGCCTAGGCCTTTCATTACGACAACGCAGTGGCTTTGCTTCAGTAGTTGCAGCAGAATGTGGGAAAAATATTGCAGAAATTAGTATTTCAAAAAGTACGGCAGGTCGAGCAGCTAAAACAACAAGGAAAGGAAAGGTAGAATCCATCAGAGGGGAATTTATTGCTCCTGAATATGTTTTGATTCACTGGGACAGCAAAATGATTGGTGATCTATCAAATGAGAAAGAAGAGAGATTGGCGATTCTTGTTACTGGAGGTAGGGATGTAGAAAAGTTACTTTCCGTGCTGAAAT